>JAJEKV010000781.1:0-92008 GCA_021234155.1 Isoetes taiwanensis
GCTTTGGAGGGCATTTAATTTAGTTTGATGTCAATCGCCCAAATCTGAAGGGAATTCTCTAGTTTTCCTTCCGTATTTTTGGCGAAGAATACATCAATTTGGTCAGCCGGACACAATGAGCTCGGGGAAGCGATCCAAGCGACTCGGTGATCTATGGCGGTAAAGCTGTTCTATTAATTTGACCAATGACAATGAGTAATTCTTTTTGAATCTGATCGAAGGCCAATTCGAATTGGAGGTGCCTAAGAAGGCGCCCTACAAAATCAATATAATCGGAAGGAACATGTCGATGAGAATGCTCTTGAGCTTCTGGTGCAATGAATATTGATCTCTCAAGCGTGGGGAGCGTATCCCATCGATCCGATCACCCGAAAGACATCCGAATTTCATTCTCCATGGAGGCTTATTCATTTTGCTGTAAAAGGGTACTCAAGATGCCTTGGCTATTGCAATAATATTTCAAGTAATTCCGATGTGCATTTGAGAACAATGTACAATCAATTGTGTGGAGTGCATTGCAATATGGTAGCACATTGTAATTACCTCTTGGTGATTAACTATTTCTTAACCAATGGTCTAAGAATACGGAAGAAGCTCCAAGCTTCCAATCAAAGGTTGCTTATGGAGGTGGAGTCACTTAAACAAGGATTGAAGAGATGCTTTCTGAGGGACAATGGCAAACCCGGAGGAAGGCCGAAAATGACACCCACTGGGCATGAGGAGGAAAAAAAAAGGCGAAGGCCTAAAATACTTGCCCCTAGTGGTGGGGGCTCACCGAAGAAGGATCCCACGCTATTAAAAAATCGGGTGGATCTACACTATGGTCGAAAAGAAGAAAGAAAACAACTTGTAATATGGCTAGTTTGTTGAAAAAGCTTGTAACTAAAGATGATGTTATAGATATGTTGAAGCTTCACGGAGCTAAACCATTTAAGAAAAGCTGCTACGAGCAGTGCTTCTTGAATTGGGGAAAAGTCAAAGTCGATAACATGCAAGAATTATGTGACAATGTGGGTATCAGTCGACAAGCTTACATTGCTCTCTTTAGATGTTTGCGAGGATGGTATCAAAACAGGGTATTACGAAAGACCATCTTTGCCCAAGACTTCGGTTATGTCGAACCCGAACAAGAGGAATCTGAAAGTACCACGAACATTTGGGAGAGATGTACGGATCACCACATCCCGTGCACTTGGGATCACTAATCTTTGGGAAAAGTAAGAAAGAAGGGTGGCTCAGAATGATCTATTTGTTCTTAATAGAAGAATAATTGTTGGATGGATCTCTCTAAAATGCTTCATACATTGGTTCGCTTTTATGATATGAAAGTGGAAGAATGTGGAGGGAAACTCCAAATTGCTATAAAGTTGGATGAGATGGAACCGATCAAAGGTGAAAAGTATGAGAGGGTTTCTTTGACATTAATGAAGCGGGGAGGCGTTGTCAAATTCCGATAATGAGGAAGGGAAGTTCTACGTTCAATGAGAGGACCATATTTGGTGGATAGGGATATTTCAAATTTGGGAAGAAAATCATGGTGTTCTTGGTGGGTCTTTCGTGAACACCTATTCCTACTATTATTGCTGCTCATGGAGTCGGGAAGAAGCTTCAGGTTCTGGATCTCGGAGATTACGAGGTTTGAATGGCATCGTCGGGCTGATCTAAGACCATCAAGTGCATGTATAACATGAAACATGATTAAGTAAGACTACCCGCGCATGTCCTTACTTGTTTGTATGCTAGGGTAGATGATAAGGGAAGGGAATGAGTACTCTCGAATGTGACCAGGATCTTGAACCAAATAGAAGAAGGAGGACAAAACTTTGATCCCGTACTTGCAATTCTGTGAAGAGAGTACATATTTGCACTCTCCATGCCTTTCTAAGAATAGTGGATAAGATGGTGTACATGAGCATTCTTTTGCTTGAATAAGTCTCCACAATCAGCCGAGGAGAAAAGTGTATGAAAAGATGTTGAGAGCGTGCTTTCTGATCTTGGTCTTCATGGTGGTGACTATAAAATCCTGCAAGATCCTAAGAAGGGAGGCAGGTTCCTTGTAAACCATCTATGGTGGGGTGAAAGCGAAGAGATTTCTGCCTTGTACTAAATTACGAAGAATGGATCATTGCCAACTGGAAAGTGGGAGGGGTATAAGGACTTGCTGGGCGAAGGTGACCATTACTTCTCGTGGGAGGGCAAAACTAAAAGAAAATTAAAGCGTGGCAGAATCGGCGGTCTTTGGCAACTTTGATGGCGTAGAAGAAAATGGTGGGTGGAAAGTTAGATGAATTGAGTAGCAAGAATTCACCCGAAGTCATTATACAGAAAAGCATGGGAGAATGCAATGTCACACATTACATTCATATACTTCAATTTCCATGGCTTGTGGTTTTGCCAAAGAGTAGGGAGCTTGGGAATATGGAATCGCAGGGAATGGAGAAGTCACATAAGCAAGCCAAGAATGCTTTTTCAGGTTCACACAACAGGAGGTTAGATGTGGTAACTCATTACAAAATGATGTGCCAATGGTTCTATAGAAGATTATAAGCTAGAGAAAAAAGATAAAGCTAAAACAAGACCACGGCGTTGGCTAGAATATTGAGGAGAAAAGTTGAGGGAAAAAAAAAAAGCAGGATATGGTGTAGCTCTGATGCGTGAGACAAGTTAAAGCGTTATGGCGATCCAAAAGGATCGGGAGCGGGGTAGAAGATATATACGGGAATCAATTGTATGAATAAATTCATATTAATGTATAACTATTGACCATGATGTGCAACTATAATGTTTCAAATATGTTTGGTTGGCGTGGAGGCGCGGTCGCGAACTTAGTTAGTATTCAATTCTTTGAATGAAGTGTGTTGGCCCGTGATACGGTCGGTAATGAAGTTGGGAATTAGTTATAGATTAAGCGCTATTATACCGCTGTCGTGAAAAGCATTTGGTTGATGGCTATCTTTTCCGTTTTCGCATGGTAGCAGCGGTACTCTTTTATATAATTATGCTTAGCATCGATGTTATACGCCTTTGATATTTGTTCTAAGTCATTACATTGCATATTTATCAATCTTGTCCACTCATTTGTTGCATTCTGATTGAAACAATAGGCGAGAATAAGCGGTAATGCCGGATCTAACAATCCCAACAACCAAATACCAGAAGAGAAGGCGCCCCTGGGCATACACATCATAGTGAAAGGCGAGGGCGCCGCCACTAACTATGTCGATTACTTCTAACAAACGTAGCGAGCACCGTCTTAGAGGCGGAAAAACATCCATCAAGCAGGTGCGGGCCGTAGTTGTAATGTTGCCACGACGCTTGAGAGGAGATTTTAGAGACATGCCTTAGAGCCAAGGCGTGTTTACCATTCTCTCCCGGCAAGTTAGTCGGAGAAAGGAACCGCCGTCGCGAGGCAGCTATCCGTCATGGAGTTCCCGTGTTCGATGACCGCATCGTCGTAACGTCGATGTGGTAGTTGCACCACAGAAACGGTTGCCTGTTCCTTCGATGGGAGACGACACCTTGCTTGAGGCACTCCATTCCTTCGTCGTGTGGCCCGGATTGATGGCTTCTTTGGCGCCAACTCCTAACTCATTCATGACTTGGCTAATGAGATAGATTACATAGGACTTCCGATGCAGTCTGCCTAAGTTGGATTGGTGGAGATAAACCGGGGCGGACTTGCTTGAAGGCGACAATGAGAATGTTAAGCCCCATGAGGATGACCATCGGGGATGTGCATGTCGAGGATGTTCCCGTTCGATGTGCCCGTCCGGAATGTTCCTATTGCCGTTCGGGCAGTTTTGAACCCACGAATATTATGTACTTTCGGGTGTCCCTTCCGGTGCACCGTGGCGGCTCAATTAGAAGAAAATAACCGTTCTACAAGAGGCAAGCTAGCGGTTTTTGTGGCGGTTGTGCCAAAACCGTTGTACCGGATCTTTGATGAGTGCTTCCCTGTTGATGAGCAACTGCCCAATGCATCATCCAAAGAGGCGTGAAGAGGAAGACTAAGCCTAAGCATTTCAGTAAAGCGGAGTTCTCTGCAAAGGCCCTCCTAAGCTGAATAAGAAGGGCCAGCCGTTTAATCAAAAAGTTAAGATGGATGAATCAGGCATTTCGGAACCGCGTGGAGTGGGTGCTTCGAAAGCTCACAATGGCTAGAAATATGTAAGGAGGTGGTTGAGAGAGATACATTAAGATGAAGAGGATGGTGCAAGATACCGGAGACATGGTTACAATTTTCCAATGCGATCCGGTGACTTCGATTCCACTGCGGATGCCCTTGATGCTCGCGAGAGGCGTGAGAATCACATGGTCGGTTCTTGAAGGCTGTGTGAAATGCGTGCATTCCAAGAGAGTGACAATAATGAGGCAGGATATTGCCTTGACAAATTACTTCGAGGCATGTAAAGTGTTTTATATTAATGAAACGATCTTTGTTGTATATTTTGTTTGCTTGCTAGGTATTTTTGATTGTATCTATTCTCTATGTATACTTACAATGCAGTTACCCGCGGTGCGAAATGGGTATAAATTACTTTGTGAGGAGGTATTTTACCAGACGTGGCCCGCGGTCGCGTAAAGTCCCCGTAGATTCTTGTGTGGGCGGGCAATTTCGCACTGCGGCCCTTTGTCTTAAATTGAATCATTCCATAGAAAGTGCACCACAAGATCAAAGTGAGCATATTAACATGTTTGAGGATATATTAACATATTAGAGAACATTTAGAGAAGCGACAAGCAACGGAATTATGTCCAAGTAACCTTCCCCTAGGTTTCTAACCCCTTCCCCTTCCCCTGGAGGTCTAACCCATGCATCGGGTTAGGAGTCAAGCTCACGCGCTCCTCCCGCCTGATTCTTCCCACCATATGGGGTACCTAGTCATTAGAAAAAGTAATTCCACGGGATGATACTCACATGTGTGAGGAAGAAGAAGAGGGGACCTAACTCCACAAAACCGTTGTACTGGTGGTAGTACACCCTAATAAGGCCATACATCGTCCTTAGGCTAATTTCATGAATGAATTCTGTTATGTATGCATCAGGAGAGTGTGCTAAATAGCCGGCCGAAGAAGAAGAGGCCTCAATTCTTTGTAGCATCTCGTCCAGATAAGGAGGGGGTTCAATGAAGTCCCTCATTGCAAGTCTCCTATAACATTCGGATGGATTAATTTCCATCAGTGGCTCATGACCACAATCAAATCGCTCAGAATGAAGTTGATCAACTCCATTGTAAGCTCCTTGGTAGGACCTGTGGCGCAACCTCCACTCCAAGAAATGGTCCCATAGCTCATCCATTCCAGGCGCCTACAAAATGCCAGGGCATGCTCACTTGGGTGCCTTGTGGAGTGGCTCCGGGGAGGATTCGGTCCAATCATTTGCAAAGAGCACCGAGATCAAGTAGCAAAGAACAAGGAGCACGAAGATGAAGTAGCAAGGAGCAAGAAGATCAAAAAGAAGGAAGATCATGGAGCAAGAAAGCAAGGAACAAGATCAAATAATTAGTGGACAAGAAATTAGTGGATGGAAGAAATTAGTGGAGCGACAGAAATTAGTGGAGCGCATGAGAGGCAAGGAGCGTGACAAGAGGCGGACAAAGAGGGAGAAAGAGGCAAGGCAAAGCGGGGGCCAAAGCGGCACAAGAGGCAAGAGCAAACAAGAAGCAAGAGCCAATGATACCCATTGAAGGCATAGATGCCTATTTAAAGAGAAATCGTATATATGACATTATACGAAAGTATCATACAAGTATGTATATAATCCAATAATTTCTATGTATATCACGATCAATAATTTTTAGCGCATATACCATCAATAATTTTGGTGGGTATAAATATACATCAAATTGCCGAGTAAAGCAACATTGGCCATGTGGCCTCCTCACGGTCTGAGCATTGATTCCATCACCGCAAGATGAATCACGAAAACTTTAAGCGGTGTCATGAGCGACAAATACCAATGGAAGACCGGATGACCACGCTCTCAATCCTCGCTATTATCCCGATCCTTCGATGTTATCATCCATCTAATATGGAATAGAGAGCATCAAATGTACATGATAGAAAAAGATCACTGGGGTGCTCGGTGACAATGACTCGTAAGAGTCCCCTAAATCAATACTTGTCATCTGGATCATATTGTCAATACTTATTTGAAGAGTTCATGATCGTGGTATTTTTGTACATTATGCTCGTATATATAACCAATAATGCCGCTACGAAAGGCACGCCAATAATTTTTGTTCGACATAAGTACAGACTCCATTCATTCAATGGAGAAGGCATCCATTTGCTATGTCTCTACCCGATTATTCTTGTTATTCCATTACTTGCACTATGACATATAATGATCTTTATAGATGTTCTCGGAGGGTATCCCCTTGATTCCCGGCTGGAAGGGGTAGCAGAGGGTCGAAATCATTCTTCCAACGGGGTTTATCGCGGTTTTATCCACCTTCATCGGTTCCAGGCGCCACGCCTATGAGATTAATCGCATCACCAACTTGCTGCTCATGATGATCCCGACATGAATGATCTTCTGCATTTATGTATGCTATGCCTTTTGTATGAGTTCTAAAATTACGTTACTAGAATATTTCAGACATTCTCTAGTTATAGGTATGTATCCATAAGAGATAAGAACATATGATTCACCTATTTACAAGACATTTTCAATTTGGAAAGCTCTTGGCCATTTTCCTTACATGTAGATTCTAAATTAGGATAAGCATTCTCTTAGCGATAGTGTGTAGTCACGGCATGAAATAATGGAATATTTTATGACCGTGGCCGGTGCTAATATTTGTTAGTTGTAAGCACGGACAACACGGTCTTCGCATCAGGGGCCGCAGTGCAAGTAAAATAGAAGCGTAAAACAAATTAAAATAAAACCAAAGTTTATGTTCGATATAACAAGAATAGAGATTTCAAACAAGTCTTTGCATTAATTGACAATGGTTACAACTTCATTTTCTTAGAAACATGTAAGTCATCGGACACCGACTTCTTCCAATGATTCCTCGCACCAGCATCCAACGGTACATAAGGCAGGAATGGGGCTCCCCTCTTCCCAAGTCACGAATTGTAGCCTTATCCACGGACAAGGCCAATGCGCCTCTCATCGGCGCCCATAGAATACATACTAAAGCCACCAAAAATAAGGGGCGATATCTCTCTAACAGCCACTACTGATCAGAATTGGCGATAATGGGATGTGATTACCAATCAACAAGAGGGCCTTGAGTTTCAAGACCTCTTCCCGTCCATATGGGTCAGACTTAGAATGGAACACAACGATCTCTCCCTTTATAAAGGTAGCCCATATAGTGGGCTTATACTTGCATCTCTCGCCAAGGGTAACTCTGTCATGTCCGGCGTGGCGATCCCCTACTGTGATTATCCGGTACCCCTCACCGCACACAAACAGAGTTCATCCCCATACCAGCTCCATGCTAATACAGGGCCCTCCACATGACACTGCAACCGTGTCGGGTTCCAGTGGGAAGAGTGGAAGGGTCATTGCACCCCGTCTCCCTCAGGGCCTACCTAGCTGCGGAAGCGTAAACATACATGTCGAGGCACATACATCAACATCATATGACCATCGAAGGATGGTCCTCCACATATCCAACAAGATAGACAAAGATCAGCACATCACATAGGGAATCCTACCCAAGGCTCGGACTCAAGGGGATGACCCGACGGCTTGGGTCCCGTGAGTTCATTTCGCATGAATTCATGGCAATGGATTTGGCTGGCATATGAACATGGCTTAGGGTTGTCCACTCCATCCGCCCCTCTTGTGCACACTTTGCAGAGTAGGCTGAAAAGTGTTGGGACTCCGATCAGAGCCATGGGATGCATAGCCAAAAGGGCTATTCCTGGGTTCCATCTCCCCAGTTCCGATGGGGCAGGTAGGGATCACTCCCTCCAGAGGTCTACATGCTGACTCAAGGTGATTAGAGGGCCACTGCCCGTATTCGACTGAACCCACTGGAAAGTGTGCACCACTTCACGGGTGTCGAGTCCATGCCTTACCCGCACTCAGTGGTAAGCCATTAGACCTAGTCACAATGATCCCTGGTAGCACTAACACACCATAGGGATCGTTCAAGAGTCAGAACACGAACCTCCTTCTAAGCCAGTCTGGCCCCTTCACCCACAACCAGGTGTGGTTCTTGTGCACAGGCCGAATCTACAGTGTGCTAGAGAGGCTACTCTAGGAGCATCAACTACCAAGCTTGAGGTCTCTACCCCCCTTCCCAATACAAGGAGTTCATAGAGATACATCATCCATATACTTCACAGAGAACTAAAGAACTAGATCTAATCTACAACATAGAGTTAGGTTCTTTAGTTAGAATCTGCTATCTAGAGATCTAGAGGGCTGCTATGGCCAATTTAATAGGCTAAACCTACTGATTCTATGACTAAAATAAGGTTTAGACTATCTAATTGGCCAAATACCGATCCTTGAGGGGCTCCTCCGACTCTCGAGCTCGACCATCCCACAAACGCCGAATCTAGAGGAACTAAGGATGCAATTCTCCCAGGCATAGTCTGGGATGCGGTTTTGGCTGTTGAGGCAGCCAAAACGAGTCCTAAAGCCCTAAAAATCGAAAATTGGGCTAGTTAGGTTTCCTACCCTATATAGACAAAGGGGTTGGCTAGGGTTTCCAATTATCCCCTTTGGCATGTGGGATAATTGGAAATGGGCTCACTTGCCTTTAAGGGCTAGGTGGCCAAATGTGCACACATGGAAATGTGTGCCCACATTAATGTGTACATTGGAAAATGTGCACATTAATTGCACCTATGGGTGTGGCCCACTTGGAAATGTGTGCTCCATTAATGTGGACATTGGAAAATGTGCACATTAACAAGTTCACACATATTTTCGGGCATCGCCCCCTAGGGCCACTCGCCTGTTACACGCTTAGCGTGCATATCGTCCACCGAGTGGCGTGGTACGCGCTGACGAGGCAGTACGGTATACCGCCCCGGGTCGTATAATCGGCCGGAACGCCACAGCAAAAAATCGGCCCACAAAAATCTCTGCGCAACAAATAATCGTTCTTAGGGCACTTAACAAAATAAGCAAACTTATGGTAGCTTACCTCCACTTCATCAGATGCAACAACCTCTTTGGTAGAAATGTTGATGGGCGACCTTGAAGAGCTTGATTCGCTCTTTGATACTTGTTTTGCACTATCCTTTTAGCTCCGATGTACTAGCCTCGAACTTTACTTGAGACTTCCTTCAAGCCCATTTACGCCATCTCGAACTCTATCAAAAGCATTCGGGAGCTATTGAAGTTCCATCATAAGTTAAGAGATCGCGAGGTCCCTAGGCACTTCCGCTCAAGTCAATGAAGTCGTCTAGACCAACAACAAAGCATAGATTTGTCCAAGGACTTCATCTTCCCTCAAACCCGGTAATGTTAGATATATCGTGGAGAAGAAGATAGTCCTTCCCTCCTATGTTAAGCGGCAAGGCTTCCGTGACACCCCATCTATCAAGATTCTCTTCATGCTCGTCTTCGTCTTCTTCATCCCTCGCCCTCGCCGAGCTTTTCTACCAGTTCCTTCTCTTTCTCGCATCAAATACCTCCTCTCTGGTGATCGAGGTTACGCAATAGCCTTCACTGTGGTTCTTCCCCTATCTGTTGGTAGGAACCGTATATATCATGTAAGTAGCAAACATGATGTCAACTGGATATAAATTATCCTTCCCATCCTTCTCACATAAGTCTACCGGGCCTCTTGAACGACCTTGAACCTTATCTTGGTCACCTTTGGGAAAAAGCTTCGAAAAGGACTTTAGACTCAATACAATCTTCCCGGTCGAGGGAGAAGGCCGCGCCGGTTCGCCGCCACGGCCATGAAACCATGAATGTCCGACCATACCGCGTCTTTGTGTTTGTTAGCCTCGAGAGATTATATCTACCGATTAAGCGAAGTTATTGTAGACTACAAAGCATGGCCTACCGGGTTTTCGGCCGTTGGCGAAGTCATCCGGGTGTGACAAAGATACTCGCTTCCTTCTTCGACGATCTGGTCATACCATGCAGGAACCGTTCCCAAGCTTTCTCGACGCCGTTTTGACATTCGCGGAATTGTAGCCTTCTTTAGTGCAATAAAAACCTGATCGCCTTAAAAGTAAGTCTTTGAAATGACGAAGACGAAACTAAAATGTCTTTAAGTGTCCCGACGAGAAATATGTCGCACCGCGGGCCGGTCGCGGCTTAAAACAAATATAAACCACAAAGACAACAATAAGGTATTCGCGACCGCGGCTACTACGGTGCAACATTTTGCCGAAAAAGAAGGCCAAATTTATGTTAAGCGCAAAACATCTTTGCGACCGCGGGCCCGGATGCTGAAACTACACAACACGACTACACGAACTCCACAAATTTCGCAAGACGGTGGCCACGGTGCTATCTTTGCAAAAGGATATAAGTTATTGGCAAACAACACCGGATTTGAACCCGGTAACACCATTGTTATTTATTTGTTTAACCGTTTTCACTTAAAGAAAGTACAACCGAGGCATCACGAGCTTTGTTGTATACAATTCTTCCCCACGTTTTCCTACCTTGACACCATCTACCAAAAATGGAAGACGTTTAAGTCACATTCGATTCCAAAATAATTCTTACATCAAATAAAGACCATGCTTCTTCGACTCTTAAAGTTTTAAACAATTGACCACTTTTGAAGATAGCAATGTCAATGACCTGTATCGGGTACCATCGGCATCGTCTTGTTCCCTTTGGAACCCCCGTCCATCTGCTTCCCTTCTTTTACTTCCCTCCATCTTCGTATTTGAAGGTAATGTAAACCGTTTGCTTTTGAATACAATACGATTCGAATGCTTTCTTTCTTTATCCCGGTGCTTTGTACCTTCTCAACTCCTTCATGCATCGGGATGACCATTCACCACATAAAATGTCATCGAAACAAGTGACAATCACTTACGATGCTTGATTTTGAAGTCTTCTTGACATTCTCGACATTCTTAAACAAGGTAATAAACATATCGATGGGTACATTTACTTTCATGCGTGTCCACCGGACTCCACCTTTCTCCTTCAAAAAGCGAAAATTTCACGTGGCGGTTCAGCTTGGCAAGAAACGAGAACCGGAATCCATTGGACAGAACTAAGGCCGTGATAATGGGGGCAATGGTAAGTCCACAATTTTGCCTTTCGAGGATAATACTCATATTTTAAGAACCAAATCCCCCTTTTCACAAGAGTCGACTTCGTTTGACCTTCAAAAAGCAAGGATCCAATATCATAATAGAAAGCACGGAAGATGCTTGTGATAGAACTTCGATGGTTCCGGTCCAAAGACATCTAAATCTGAGCCACGAGATACCGTAAAACCCGATTAGTTGATTTCTTCAAAATATAATGAATGACGGATTAGCACGGATATAATGAAACTCACAACCGCACAAAGCTTCGTGGAAATTACGTTGAGATCTTATCTTTTCTTTTCTCATGTGCATGCGGTGTGTATAGGTGTCGACCTTGATATATACTTCCCTCTCACCTCGAACCCGACAACAATAGCCTTCCAATGGCTTGAAATAACATTTCTCCCGCCTTTGATCACCCGATGAGGACCTCGAAAGTGGCGGGCCGGATTGTCACTAAGCTCCCAAGAAATATATTGAAGTACCAAATCGTTCTGGGATGGTGAGGTAATCGCCATCCGAAAATGAACCGGCAAAATTAATTAGATCAAACACCAATCGGATGAGCTCGCAAAACTAGAAGGATTGAAAGCATTAGCAAACCTGGATGGAGAGACGTGAAAAGAAGAGCCGTTGAGCAAGGGGTACTTATAGACACCCCAACATTTGGTAATTGTATGGAATAATTTGTAATTATTACTTCCCGCCCACCGAACCTCCAGGGCAGGTAGGTAAGGATAATGCCGAACCTGTACCTTGACGACACCTGGCATGGGAAGGGAGGCATGGATGAAGAAAAGCCTGTACCCCCCCGAATTCTCATTGGCCGCGCGATTTCCATGCTGGCATCGAGCTTGGGACAATAAGTGAACCCAAAAAAACTCTAATGCCTCGCATGACATGTTATTTGTAGGGAAATCAATAATTATTAACTCAAACCCCCAATCCCTGACAGTACCACCTCTCTTGTACTCATGCAACTTCCTAGCATTTCTCTTTGCAAAATCTCTAACATTTTGAAAAACTGGAGCTTCTACCTTCTTTGAATATTGTTCATACGTACGCAAAATGTCTCCACAATGCAACTCAAGCGAAGTGTTTTTAAACACCTTGGCAATGTCAAAATGTTGGACATCCTCCTCTGAAGTAGCCTCGGATAAATCCAAATCAATTGCTGCAGTAGCTGCCACATGTTCAAGAAAGTGTCACACGTTTGTTCAAGATCTATATTCACATGAATGCAAAAAAATAAGTAAAATTAAGTACCAGACGCTTGTGACTTCTCTTGATTTTTTCTCTTTCTTTTCACATCTCTTTTATCGATTGGAGCATCCAAACTTCTTTTTATCTTTTCACTAGAATCCACTTTGCTCTTGAGCTTTGAAACTTTCACATTTGCCTTATACTCCTCCTCCTCACTTAATGGATATTCTCCACTAGCAAAATCTATCCACCAAGGACAATTTTGAGCTTCATAATCACTTAGACCACCTAGCCTATCCAAGTTCCCCTTCTTTGAGTACATGGAATTTTCATCTGTGGACTTCCAACATTCCAATTCAGTTGGAAGATTTGCCAAAAATTTTTCACTGAGAAGGTGTTTGTAATATCTGCAAGATTGCCCATAACATTTAGACGAATTCTTACAAGAGAAATAAATGCAGAAAGTTTTGAACTTCTATCTATCTCATAGGAAGAGACAGGAGCTGTAGTTGCAGACATATGTTTGTGATATGGCTTGAACATATTGGCTCTGTTCTTTAATTTGAAGGCTCGGAACCAACTTTCCAGGTCTGCACCGTGTGGAACCTGAATCTGCAATTGATATGTTGCAGAAGTCTCAGTGAAGACTTCACAAGACTTCACCAAGTGCTCAACCAAACTTCCTTTTTATCCGGGTCTTTAAAGCTTTTGTCACCCTTAGGGATCCCATACGTGCTGTGGATAGCAGACCCAGACGACATCCAATGCACCCAACGATCTCTTATGTCATTGGGTACTTTAGCCTTCACCATGTCAAGCAACTTCTCAATGGACAATCGCGATGTTTTGGTGTCAAAATCAGCTCTAGTAACTGCATCTAACCAACTTGGACCCAATGCAGGATTGACTATGGCAAGCAACTTTCCCATTTTCTGTACCCATTTATCTTGGACCCTTCTTGTGGCTGCTGTCCGCAAGGCCTCTTTGTCATCATCATCTTTTGCTGCTGCCAATTCAACTGCTATCTCCTTATCCATTTGTCTCTATCCAATTACAATCCAATTTGCTATGAGCACACAAATGAGAACAATAAATTCAAAAGAATTAATAAAGAAGTATGTCATTTCACCTGGAATAGTATCTTGCAGTAAGCCAGACGTGGTAGTTGATAACATTGTTCCGTGCCAGTGCTGGAAGAAGCATTATCTTTAATCTTCAATGTAGCCAGGTATTGAGGATCGGTTTGGAAAAATATTGTTGCGGATCGATTTGTAGCAATTTTGTGGACACTATATATTGTATCCTTCATTGTGTTTTGAACAACACCATCTTCATTCAACCTAAAATGCACATTGAAAATCATCAACAAAATTCAAAACCAGAACAATGCAAAACATGCAACCCACTTACTCGTTAACTCTATTGAGGGCCGAAATCACAACAAGAGAATGGACATTTAGCGGCGTGGGCTTGCGGCGATACGTGCGGCGTGGCGTCGCCAAATAAGCGTGACCATGCGGCGTCGCGTCGCGAACCGTCGCATCGCGGCGTGTGGTGCGACGTCGACACCGTGGACGTGGCGGTCTGTCCACGCCGGGTGCACCACGTCGCATCGCGCGGCGTCACTTTTTGTGCGGCGTGGCGTCGCGTCGCGGCGATGGCGTCGCTCGGACGTGGCCGCTACGTCGCTGACGCGGACGGGGCGTCTAGTGTACTTTGTTCTTTTGGAGAAAGGGGGTGGTCTTCGCCCGCGAAAGTTGGTCCCGGGGTAATGTCGATATTCCGAGTCCATTGGAAGAGCCAAATCATGGTTTTGGAGAGGGAAATTGCTCGATCCATCGCCCGGGGCCTTCGTAGAAAGAGAACTTTTGTGGCAAAACATGTGAGCTCTGGAAGACTCGAGCTATTTCATCGTGCACCAACACTGCATATCCTAGTGAAATGTTTTCTCATGTCCCCAAGACGTACGTTGCACCGCTTTGTCAAAATTCCACCTTTTTCGATCGACGAATTTTTTTAGTTATGCGTTCTTTTGCATTCATGCTTCATAAATTCGTAATTAATGCATGGTATGGAATTAAATTCTGATTTTTTTGTCGGTTGGCTTCCTATGTCATCCCAGCATACGAGGCAAATTTTTAGAATTTTCGGATAAAGTTCTGATCAAATAGGTAGCATTGGAGCGGTCTAGGCGACTGTTGTTGGGCGTAGCAAGACATTCATAAATTCGTAATTAATGCATAGTAAGGAATTAAATTCTGATTTTTGTCAACAGGCTTCTTAAGTCATCGCCAACGTACATGCCGGTTTTCAAAATTTTCGGACAAGGTTTAGATCAAAGTGTTTGCATTAATGCACGGGCCGTTGTTGTTAAACAGGCGTAGAGGTGGCACACTTGCCCAAGTCAAACAAGGCCAGGACCTTGCAAGGGCAGCCTCATTAGGGGAGAGTCAGAACCCCAAGAGGCGAGCCACAAAACGCGTTTCCGAGGCTGACCTTTCTGGCGGCTCCCGGGAGGGCCGTGCGCTAAAGACCACACTCGGGATCTCGGTTCCCCTATCCGGCCAGTTGAATCCTTCGTTCAAGGGCCCGGCTCGATAAGGTCCAAAAAATCCAATATCCGTCCGGAGAACTTATCAAACCTTGAAAGCGTCTGCGGCCCGGCCGTGTAGAAACCAAAGTGTTTTGTTGTTGGACATTGCGGGAGGCTCAGGAATGGCGATTCGACCGCCACATCGTCGGAGGCCGAAATTACCCTAGAGACCAAGTTGCCACCCGGGTTTGCAAAAGAAAGAAACACTACGCCCTACGTTGCGGTGATTCGGCGGCCCACCTCTAGGCCAATTGACTACGAGTGTGTTGGACATGAGATAGTTTGGCGCTACCTCGAAGGGGTGGTCTTTTGGCCATGAAACTTGGTCCCCGGGGCAATGTCGGCGTGCCCGAGTCCATTGGCGAGCGAATCACGATTCGGAGGGGAAGTTGCGGTCCGTTGCCAGGGCTTTGAGGAGAGGACTTTTGGGGCAAGCTGCTTCAGGATGGTTTTAGGGTCCGTGCTCTGGCGTCAACACCCACCCTCTCGTCAAGACCGCGGGCGCAAGGTCCTAGTGAATCGACAAGGATAGAGCCCAAAAGCGTAAACCCCATGAGTTGCCGGGTTCTAGCGGGGTTTGCGTTTTGGGTGCCGAAGTTTTGGTCCTTTGCACTTGGGACTTGGCGATAAGATGCGATTGAGAACGCGAAGCAAGGGGAACCGATGGAATGGAGTTTGGATCACGTACTCCTCCCGTTGTGGCGGTTAGAAGTAAAGGCGGCTTTTGCGGTAGCAAGACATTCATAAATTCGTAATTAATGCATAGTACGGAATTAAATTCTGATTTTTTTGTCGTGAGGCTTCCTAAGTCATCGCCAACATCAGAGCCGGTTTTCAAAATTTTTAGGACAACGTTTAGATCAAAGTGTTTGCATTAGAGCGGTCAGGGCGGCTTTGTTGTTAGGCGGCTAGCACACTTGCCCAAGTCAAATAAAGCGAGGACCTTGCAAGGCCACCTCATTAGGGGAGAGTCCGGGACCCGTGAGGCGAGCCCAAAAAAGTTTCCCAAAGGCCCTTTCTGGCGGCGCTCCCCGGGGGCGTGCGCTAAAGACCACACTCCGGATCACCGGTTCCCCTATCCGGCCGTTGAATCCTTCGTTCAAGGCCCTGTCTCGATAAAGGTCAAAAAAAAATCCAACATCCGTCCGAGGGAGAACTTATCAAACCGCGAAGCATCTGCGGTCGGAGGTGTAGAAACCAAAGTGTTTTGTCGTTGGGACATTGCGGAGGGCTCAGGAATGGCAATTCGACTTAGCCACATCGTCAGGGAGGCGAAATTACCCTAGAGACCAAGTTGCGGTCGGTTTTGCAAAAGAAAGAAACACTAAGCCCTACGTTTGCGGTGATTAAATGACCACCTCCTAGGCCAATTGACTACGAGTGTGTTGGACATGAGATAGTTTGACGCTACCCGAGAAGGGGTGGTCTTTTGGCCATGAAACTTGGTCCCGGGGGCAATGTCGGCGTTCCGAGTCCATTGCGAGCGAATCCGCGATTCGGAGAGGGGAAGTTGCGTCCGTCGCCCGGGGCGCCGGGAGAGGACTTTGGGGCAAGCTTCCCGGATGGTTTTAGGGTCCGTGCTTGGCGTCAACACCCCCTCTACGTCAAGACGGCGCCAAGATCCTAGTCGAATCGACAAGGATAGAGCCTCCTAAAGCGTAAACCCTATGAGTTGCCGGGTTCTAGCGGGGTTTTGCGTTTTGGGTGCCGAGTTTTGGTCCTTTTGCACTTGGGACTTGGCGATAAGATGCGGTTGAGAACGCGAAGCAAGAGGCCCGGCCGGAATGGAGTTTGGATGCGTACTCCTCCGTTTGTGGTAGTTAAGTAAAGGGCGGCTTTGCGGTAGCAAGACATTCATAAATTCGTAATTAATGCATAGTGCGGAATTAAATTCTGATTTTTTGTCGGCAGGGCTTCCTAAGTCATCGCCAACATCTGAGGCCGGTTTTCAAAATTTCCGGACAAGGTTTAAATCAAAGTGTTTGCATTAGAGCGGTCCGGGCGGCTGTTGTTTGTTGGGCGGCCCGGCACACTTGCCCAAAGTCAAACAAGGCGGGACCTTGCAAGGCCACCTCATTAGAGGGGAGAGTCAGGACCCCGAGGGGCGAGCCCCAAAAAGTTTCGAGGCAGCCTTTCTGGCGGCTCCCGGGGGGCGATGCGCTAAAGACCACACTCCGGATCTCGGTTCCCCTATCCGGCCGTTGAATCGCCGTTCAAGGGCCTGTCTCGATAAGGTCAAAAAATCCAACATCGTCAGGTGAGAACTTATCAAACGCTGGCGTCTGCGATCGGCCAGGTGTAGAAACCAAAGTGTTTTGTCGTTCGGACATTGCGGGAGCTCCGGAATGGCGATTCGACCGCCACATCACCGGGAGGCGAAATTACCCTAGAGACCAAGTTGCGGTCGGTTTGCAAAAGAAAGAAACACTTCGCCCTACGTTTGCGGTATTCGGCGACCACCTCTAGGCCAATTGACTACGAGTGTGTTGGACATGAGATAGTTTGGCGCTACCTCGAGAAGGGGTGGTCTTTTGGCCATGAAACTTGGTCCCAAGGGCAATGTCGATGTTAGGAGTCCATTGGCGAGCGAATCCACGATTCGGAGAGGGGAAGTTGCCGTCCGTCGCCCGGGGAGACGCCGGAGAGGACTTTTGGGGCAAAGGCTGCTTCGGTGGTGGTTTTAGGGTCCGTGCTCACGGCGTCAACACCCCCCTCACGTCAAGAGTGCGGCCAAGGTCCTAGTCGAATCGACAAGGATAGAGCCTCCGAAGCGTAAACCCTATGAGTTGCGGGTTCTAGCGAGGGGTTTGCGTTTTGGGGTGCCGAAGTTTTGGTCCTTTGCACTTGGGACTTGGCCGATAAGATGCGGTTGAGAACGCGAAGCAAGGGGCCCGGCGGAATGAAGTTTGGATCGTACTCCTCCCGTTGTGGCGGTTAGAAGTAAAGGGGCAGCTTTTGCGGTAGCAAGACATTCATAAATTCGTAATTAATGCATAGTACGGAATTAAATTCTGATTTTTTGTCGGTGGGCTTCCTAAGTCATCGCCAACATCTGAGGCCGGTTTTCAAAATTTTTGGACAAGGTTTAGATCAAAGTGTTTGCATTAGAGCGGTCAGGGCAGCTGTTGTTGGGCGGTCAGCTGGCACACTTGCCCCAAGTCAAATAAGGCCGAGGACCTTGCAAGGCCACCTCATTAGGGGGAGAGTGGGACCCCGGGAGGCGAGCCCCAAAAAAGTTTCGAGGCGACCTTTCTGGCGGCTCCCAGGGGGCCGTGCGCTAAAGACCACACTCCGGATCTCGGTTCCCCTATCCGGCGGTTGAATCGCCGTTCAAGGGCCCTGTCACCGATAAGGTCCAAAAAATCCAACATCGTCCGGTGAGAACTTATCAAACCCCTTGGCGTCTGCGGTCGGCAGGTGTAGAAACCAAAGTGTTTTGTCGTTCGGACATTGCGGAGGCTCGGGAATGGCGATTCGACTTAGCCACATCGTCAGGGGAGGAAATTACCCTAGAACCAAGTTGCGCGGTCGGTTTGCAAAAAAGAAAGAAACACTACGCCCTACGTTTGCGGTGATCGGCCGAGCCACCTCCTAGGCCAATTGACTACGAGTGTGTTGGACATGAGATAGTTTGATGCTACCTCTCGAGAAGGGGTGGTCTTTTGGCCATGAAACTTGGTCCCGGGGGCAATGTCGGCGTTAGGAGTCCATTGGCGAGCGAATCCACGATTAGGAGAGGGAAGTTGCCCGTCGTCGCCGGGGGGCCTTCGGGGAGAGGACTTTTTGGGGCAAAGCTGCTTCGGGATGGTTTTAGGGTCCCGTGCTCTGGCGTCAACACCCCCCTCTACGTCAAGGCGGCGCAAGGTCCCTAGTCGAATCGACAAGGATAGAGCCTCCGGCGTAAACCCTATGAGTTGCGGGTTCTAGCGGGGTTTGCGTTTTGGGTGCCGAGTTTTGGTCCTTTGCACTTGGGACTTGGGCGATAAGATGCGATTGAGAACGCGAAGCAAGAGGCCCAGCGGAATGGAGTTTGGATCGTACTCCTCCGTTGTGGCGATTAGAAGTAAAAGGCGCTTTTGCGGTAGCAAGACATTCATAAATTCGTAATTAATGCATAGTGCGGAATTAAATTCTGATTTTTTGTCAAGCGAGGCTTCCTAAGTCATCGCCAACTTATCTGAGGCCAGTTTTTCAAAATTTCGGACAAGGTTTAGATCAAAGTTTTTGCATTAGAGCGGTCAGGGCGACTGTTGTTGGGCAGCCGAAGCTGGCACACTTGCCCAAGTCAAATAAGGCCGGGACCTTGCAAGGCCACCTCATTAGAGGGGAGAGTCCAGGACCCCAGTGAGGCGAGCCCAAAAAGTTTTCGAGGCGTGACCTTTCTGGCGGCTCCCCAGGGGGCCGTGCGCTAAAGACCACACTCTCGGATCTCGGTTCCCCTATCCGGCCAGTTGAATCCGCCGTTCAAGGGCCCTGTCACCGATAAGGTCCAAAAATCCAACATCCGTCCGGGGAGAACTTATCAAACCGCTTGGCGTCTGCGGTCGGCCGTGTAGAAACCAAAGTGTTTTGTCGTTAGGACATTGCGGAGGCTCGGGAATGGCGATTCGACTTCGCTACATCGTCAGGGGAGGCCGAAATTACCCTAGAGACCAAGTTACACGGTCAGTTTTGCAAAAGAAAGAAACACTTACGCCCTACGTTCGTATTGATGACCACCTCCTAGGCCAATTGACTACGAGTGTGTTGGACATGAGATAGTTTGGCGCTACCTCGAGAAGGGGTGGTTTTGGCCATGAAACTTGGTCTCGAGGGCAATGTCGACGTTAAGGAGTCCATTGGCGAGCGAATCGATTGGGAGAGGGAAGTTGCCCGTCGTCGTAGGGGGAGGGCCCGCCGGAGAGGACTTTTGGGGCAAGCTGCTTCGGGATGGTTTTTAGGGTCCGTGCGTCGGCGTCAACACCCCCCACGTCAAGACACGGCGCAAGGTCCTAGTCGAATCGACAAAGGATAGAGCCTCCGAAAGCGTAAACCCATGAGTTGCCCGGGTTCTAGCGGGGTTTTTGCGTTTTGGGTGCCGGATTTTGGTCCTTTGCACTTGGGACTTGGCCGATAAGATGCGATTGAGAAGCGAAGCAAGGGGCCCGGCGGAATGGAGTTTGGATCGTACTCCTCCGTTGTGGCGGTTAAGTAAAAGGCGACTTTGCGGTAGCAAGACATTCATAAATTCGTAATTAATGCATAGTACGGAATTAAATTCTGATTTTTTTGTCGTGAGGCTTCCTAAGTCATCGCCAACATCTGAGGCCGGTTTTCAAAATTTCAGGACAAGGTTTAGATCAAAGTGTTTGCATTAGAGCGGTTAAGGGCGGCTTTGTTGTTGGGGTGCCGGCCCGGGCACACTTGCCCAAGTCAAACAAGGCCGGGACCTTGCAAGGCCACCTCATTAGAGGGGAGAGTCCGGACCCCGGGGGCGAGCCCCAAAAAGTTTCCCAAGGCGGCCTTTCTGGGTAAAGGGCTCCGGGGGGCCCGTTCGCTAAAGACCACACTCGGGATCTCGGTTCCCCTATCCGGCCGTTGAATCCGCCGTTCAAGGGGCCTCGTTGATAAGGGCCAAAAAAATCCAACATCCGTCAGGAGAACTTATCAAACCGCCACCCGAGGCTCAAACATGCCAAAGGGGCTCAAACATTAAGTAAGTAGTAGCAATAGAAGATTGGTTAAATCCGGAATGTGATTTTTATTTGCATATATGGCTCGGGAATGTCCAAATTAGCATAAGGACAAACTTTCATGACCATCGGATGAAAAAAAGGCACCAAAAATTAAAAAGTGTTAGGCGTCGCTATAACAAAATCCTCGCGGACACGTCGCATGCGACGTTAAGCAGCGTATATCACGATTTTGAAATCGTATATACGATTTTGAAATAAATATATCGATTTCAAAATCGTATATACGATTTCAAAATACGTCGCATGCTTGACGTCGCGGCGTCGCATCACCGGCCGCAGGTGTGTTTTTCTGATCCGACCGTCTTTTTAGGGACCATTCTAGGCTTCCTTCTATCGACTATTTTGGGCGATCTTATTCTGACCTTGAGCGACTTGCAAGCACTCTTTTTAAGGTTAGTAGATCATGCTTTTTTGGATTGAATGGTTTTGGATTGAATGATTTAGTGTAGATTTCAATTTTTTTTTTCTATCTCTTTCCTTCTTTTTCTTCTTCTTGTTTTACGCATTCTTCTTCTTTTCCTTCTTTCCTCATTTCTTTCTTCGATTCTTCCCTTATTTCACTCTCTTCCATTCTTCCATTCTTCTATCTTCTTCCATTTCATTCTCTTATTTCTTCCATTCTTCTCTTTCTTCCCCTAATTTCTTTTTTCTCCTCTTTCCCCTTCTCTTCTTTCTCCCACCCCTTCTCTTCTTCTTTGATTCATTCATTTTTTTCTTTCTTGTTTTACTATTTCTTCATCTTTTTTTTTTTTTTTTTTTTTTTTTCTTTTCTTCTTTTTTTCCGTTGTTCTTATTCTTCTAACTCTTTGTTGCTTTCTATTTCGATTTGGACCCTCGGGATCTTGTTACACACCGTCCTTCTTTTGAGTAAGTTGATCGCTTGCATTTTATTTTTATAATTTTAAAGCGGTTAAAAAATTGATGGAGTGGCTTGTTCAAGGGCACGCTGTCGGCTCCACCTAGAGTGGGGAGGACCATGTACCCGGTTCGAAGTCCACTTCACTACGATCATATATTTTTCCTAGGTTAAGGAGTGGCTTGTTCAAGGGCGCGGCCAGAGCTCCACCTAGAGTGGAGAGGGCCGCGTGCAGGGTTCAAGTCCATGACCACTTGTTATTTTAGGTTTAAAATAAAATTGTAGTGGCTTGTTCAAGGGAACGCGGTAGGCTCCACTCACAGTGGAGGCGACCAGTGTTGAGGTCCAAGTCGACTTTTCTTGTAATTCTTGGGTAGAGGTGGCCAAATCTGGCTTATAACCCTAAAGCGTATGTTAGCCAACTCTAGCTTTAATCCGACTAATCCAGTTGGAAGGGGCTCATTTCGATGATGGGGGAGGCGCCGAAAAAAGAAGGTACATGACCTAGTCATAGTCTTATTTTTTATTCTTTTGTTTTGTGTTAATCTATCGATTTATAGAAAAGGCAAAAGTGATTGCAAAATTGAAGTCGAATGCCAAAAATTGGGAGGCGATTGGTCAAAGGTCCCTAAACCACTTAATCGTCCATAAGGAAGATATCAAGGTATTTGTTATTTGTTGCCATTAGTTCAATTCGAAATAAGACATTTAACTTGTCATGTTGTATTCCTTGCAATCGATCACTTTCGAGCGTGCAAAAGGATTCCAAGAAAAAACATCGCCTCACCTGTTTGCCAAGGCAACTTCAAGCAAAGCGAATTGGTCTCACTTGGGTTCGGTGGCGAAATAGATTCGTAAAAGTGCTATAAACTCTTAGTTCACGTTAACTTTCAATGTCATTGTCTATCCACATTGGTCGTATTGTTATAGAATTGGCTATCACGGGTTTTCCCCTAACGGGGAACACGTAAAGATAGCCACTACTAAGCCTCTTGTATATGATATTGTAACTAACTATTAAAATTCTTTCCTTTTTTTTTTTAATTTTTTTAATTTTTTTTTTTTTTTTCGTCCACCGCGTCGCCGCGGCGTCACGTCGCCACGGCGAAGCGTCTGAAGTCTCGAAATCTGCTTGCCCGAAGCGTCGTCGGCGGCCTTCGTCGGCGTCGCATCGACGCCGTCGCGTCGCGGCGATATTCGCAACGACGTCGTGAGCGACGGCGATACGTGACGCCGTCCGGCGTCGCATAGGCGTCGTTCATCACGCCGCTATAGACGTCGCTAAATGACCCTTTTCTTGTTGTGAATGAGTTGTTGAACATGGCACTTTTCAAGCGTCAATGAAAGACACGCCGACTTCGAATGTGCCGCTCTTCTCATAACGGAATTGATGGTTGTAGCGCATCTCCTCCATCCACGCTCTTGTTCTATGGTTACCATCCCAACAAAGGAACATTTTGCCTGACAAGTCCTTCCACTCTTCGGAAGCTTCAAGTTCCTTCTCAAAGTCATCGTTTACTTCATTCCAGTAATCATCCCATTTAGAGCGAATGGAGTCCGTAACTGGAACATCACATCCCTTGATGGATTTCATGGATAGCACAAATTTTCCTTTCTCAGGTAAATATCCATCATTACGAAGTATATCCCTCATCTTAGTATCAGATTTTGAGACTACACGCACGGCTTCATTTCGCAAAACACGACAAAGGGGAATTTTGGGGGGTTCCGTTCCTCTTTCAATGCGACATTTGCTCATTATGTCAGCTACCATCTCGTGAGCAAAAACCTATTCAAAGTTGATGATTAAATATTTGACAAGGAGAAAAAGAAAATGATCCAATTCGAGAACCACTCACCTGTGCAAATTCTGGATCAGTGGCAGTCATATCCTGAACATCACTTGGTTTGCCTTTCTCTGCCATTGGACTTTCTATGTCTCTGGTCATTGCTGATTCGGTTAACACTTGGTCGGGGGCTGTAGATTTTGTTTCTTCTTTGATTACCTCCAGTGAATGTGAATGCTTCTGTCGCCTTCTCTTTGGTGGTGTGTAAGCTAGAGGAACAAATGGGATGGGAGTTTTGTTTCTAGTGTGAACCATAACAGACCATGTCCCTAATCTGCACAACACCAAAAGTAATCAATACATATAAAAGGAATGCATTGAACCTTAAAGTGCCAACCGTTTTGGAAGAGGTGCGCCGTCACCAAATTAGAGACACCACCATCAATAACAACTATCTGACATGGATCTGCCAAAAAGATGAAGAGAGAGCCACATTATTATCCATAAGGATGTCAACATTTCGAAGACATGTCAAAAAAAGAGCAAGAAAAAATAAAAAATACACAAATAAACAAAAGAGCAAATTGCTAACAAACAATAAACTTATATCTAGACTAGATGTAATTAAAAGATCTGAGCGTCAGCATTAAGTTCAAGGCGTCAACATAATTCTTATGCATGCTCAAGGCGCACTAAGTTCAGGGCGGCAATATAATTCTTATGCATGCTCTGCATACTAACTTTGTAGAATCTGCCCATACTGTCCATACAATCAATGGTTTAAGAATCATTACAATCATTAAGTAACCAGCGAAAGTAACAAATAATACCCTAGCATTAATGCCACCTCAATGGTCCCTTTGCTTTTCCCTAGCTATTTCTGCTCCAGAAGTTGCTGGTCGCTCACATTTAACAATTGTTTGAGCTGCATGAGTTCTAAAAGTCCCAAACAGGAGATGGTATTATGATTTGGTATTATGTTTGAACTTACCTTGGGTGCGCCGCCGCACTAGGTCTGCAGACTGTTGCCCCAACATCAACAAAGACATCTATCAGTTTAAATTAAATATCTAAAAGTCCCAAACAGGAGATGGTATTATGATTGGGCCCATAATCTGATACCGGTAGACATCTCATCTAAAACAACATACCTATCGTTGTATTAATCTCGGTTCAATTCCCAACTAGGTTTGAGCCTTGCTCGCCTATACACCTAGCTGCACAAACCACATAATTATCTCAGGCCCATCTCAGTATGGATTTTGAATTAGCAAAGTTTTGAGAACGTGGTCATGAAAATTTGAATGTTTGAACTTACCTTCCCGGAGGGGTCTTGCCGCCAAGACTAGGTGCAGCAAGGTTGTTGCCCCAACATCAACAAAGTCTACTGCCATCAACAAAGTGAGCAACAAAAACATTTCTGTGCAGCAATAATGCGAGACTCCACTCCTCATTAGGGGATTCATATGATTCTTTTTCAGGCTTTTCCTGCTTTATTCTAATGAAATAGGCAGTTGATTTCCGTGTGCAGTAGTTTAGGTGAAATAAATGAGATCTAGAAATAGTGGATGCTGTAAAAATATCTTTTTTTCACTTGTATACATGAACAGAGAGAATACGAAGTTATCTGGTCTAGCTTTTTGCTAATAACTACAAGCTTAGATAATTGCTCTCTGTGTTATAGATATTGCAGCTCTAAGATCTTAGATCCCGGCATATGATCGAAACAGGTAAGAAGGCTGTCTAATATCAGGAAAATAGAGTCTTTAAACAGAGTTTGAGGCTTAAGCAGCAGAGTTTGAATGTTTGAACTTACCTTCCCGTAAGGGGTAGAGTCTTTAAAGCATGTGTTGCCCCAACATCAACAAAGTTTACTGCCATCAACAAAGTGAGCAACAAAGACAAATATCAGTTTAAGTCATATATCTAAAGACCTGTAGAATTGCAAAAACTGGTATGATATTGTGATGATAATTTTCATTAATTATGGCAACAACAGAGCAGCATGAGTGTGCTGATTATTTATGGCATACATAGCAGAACAAAAGGTATGGATCCACCTTTTTGCAATTGAAAAGTATTTCATAGATTTTAAAAGAATTCAAATGAAAAAGCTTCTATTCTCCTTTGCCTCGCCAGCAAGTTTGGATGGAATGCCAGAATGCTTGGATGGAATGTCAGAATGCTTTGTTGATCCTTGAGTCTAAAATAAATGATGTGTGCCCCTTTCTTATGAATGCGCTTCCAGATTCCATATCTGCTAAAATCCTGCATAGAGAATACCCCGATGCCTCCATTTGCTTCAAAAATAAATTGCAGAAATACCTTCTGATCACTACCATATCAAACCTGCTTTATCCTATCTATTATCGTGTGGTTATTTCCAGTCTTGGGTATCTATAAAGAAGATAAAGTGGCCAAGCATAAACTTAACTTGATCGCCGTGAATAAATGAAAGGATTAATGATGCAGCATGTACCTATCCGTGGAATATTTATGATGTGGAAGTGAGACTAAGATCAAGTAATAGAATTCAAATCATAGACAAAACCAACAAAAGTCGCGGGGGGGAGTAAATTGAAGAAACAAGATGAAATATTTCTATCGAGAGCCCGATATAAAGATTGCTCTGACCAAAGAGTTTGAAACCATTGCTAGATTGACATTGATGGTGGTACTTTAGGTTATGTTCTTTTCTTGATGTTCATGACCTTACCTTCGAAGTATAAAGCGTTGCACCATAGGTTCTTGTGTCTTTGAGTCGTTTATGGTTGTTAAGGGCAACATCAACAAAGTTTACTGCCATCAACAAAGTGAGCAACAAAGACAAATATCAGTTTAAGTCATATATCTAAAGACCTGTAGAATTGCAAAAGCTTAAGCAAGGAGAAAGCAGAACTGTCTACTGAGTTTGAATTTGCTCACCTTCCCAGAAGGGGTGCGCCGCCGCACTATGTCTGCAGACTCATGCCCGGCCTTAAGCAAGCAATCAGAACTGTAAAATGTTGAAGTCCATAATGACAAATAATGTCTCTCGTTTGAGTTTGCTCACCTTCCCAGATGGGGTGCGCCGCCGCACTAGGTCTGCAGACTCATACCCGGCCTATCAGAAATCGTCATTCACAGTGAACATATCTATCAAACTCATACCTGGCTTATCACACTTCTGGTTTTTCAAACTTAACATACCTTCCCGGATCAAGTGCACGCCGCCAAGACTGGGTCAAGAACGACCGGGGTGATGGGTTCTCGCCAACTGGGTGATGAGTCTTGATTGACCTGATAGCAAGATAGTTGATTTCCAATAGAACTAATAGCAGAGACAACATAAGAGCACGTTTGCCCAATTGGTTTGAATTTGCAATGGTTCGAATTTGAATTTGCAATGGTTCGAAAATTAAGATTCAAACCTAAGGTTCGAAAATTAAGTTTCAATGGTTAGAAAATTAAGTTTCAAATCTTTCAAAAATCTTAATCATTTCAAATCTCAAATATTTTTTAACGCCTACATTTTCACACGTCGCATGTCCCTAAAATATTTAAACGTAATTAACATACGAAATTGTTGGCGTGCAATTTATTAATTATGAATATTCGTGACAGTAATTAATTATGTTGAGGACCTCAATTGATTGTCCAACGTCTTCAAATAAGCTATTCTTGTTTTAGTAGTCTAGTTTCCTGCGAGAGAGTTGTCTGTGTAGCACGAAATTATTTGTTGTTGCAATGGCTGCAAACGACTGTGAGATTCTTTCTTTCACTGCAAACGACGTGATAATCTCATCACCTGGTAAAACATTGAGAATGGTATGCTCTTTTGTGAATGGAGAATGTCAACTGTCTAGGAAATGGTTGTGTGAGAGTTTTCAATTTCGTAATGAAAAATTGTGTGTTGTGCAATCCAAGAGTGGTAGAGGAATGACAATTCTTCTTGACGAAGTTGTGAATCAAGAGGGGCAGAGTGTGTATGTGGCCCTAGCCTGTAACGGGAACTTTGTCACAGTCGAAGGCACACCTATTATTCTTGAGGTCAGCACTCCCCATGCACCAATAATTGTTGATAGTCCGATCCAGCATATTCGTGAGAGTACTGTAAACATTGTTTCCACGTTTCAAACACTTGTTGATAGCTTTGGATCTAGCAAACTTAAGAGATTGTGTTCATCTGTTACTGCACCAATATCAGTGAGACATCTACCCTCTAATTACAATGGCAATGTGGTATTTGAGCTACCTCCAGATGATTTGAATTCTATGGCAGGCATGGAAAGAAAGTTTGATCCACATCTCTGGACGAAACCCGAGAAGACAAGTCACTCATTCGATGGCATAGTTAAATATTCCAAGTGCTGTGGTCATTTAAGGTGCATGAATCCAACGTGTGACTATTTTCTTTCCAGAAGTGTGCCAAATGATGTCCAGTGGAAGGGAACTATGAAGCAACTACCTGCACTTGGTCCTATATCCCGTACTCATGGAATTCTAGCTTGTGAGTACTGTGAGGAGCAGCCAACGTGTCTCGCACTATGCAGTTGCGTGATATATTATGTTATACCTGACGAAGCCATGCACACAAGATTATCCATTCATGTTGGTTTACATGAACATCCTATCGATAAAATCATAACTATTCCTCCAACTTCGTGAAGAAATACATTTCTTTGCACCAAATGGTCAATAGTAGAGTTAATGCTTCCATAGGAAGCAAGAAGGGTGCAAAAGCAGTTGAGATGGAGGTAGCTATGGAGCTCATTGTCAACAACTTGATCACAACTACTGATTGTGATGACATACAGCTGTGGGGGAGAGATAAAATAGACAATCTTTTGAAGCAACTTCAACCTCTTTGCAACAAAAGAAGGTATTCTTACACTCAAGTTTAAATTGTAGCTGTTTGATTATTTTTATTCTCTAAAAATTGGTCTCTGTTGTAGGATACGCCAATGGATAAATAAGAGTCTTGAAAGTAAAGTCCACCAAAAAGATGAAGTTGGAAAGATCATATACTTAAAACAGCACTGCAAATACCAATTTTTCCACGGTTCCAAATTTCCATACCAACTTCATGATGAAGAAAAATGGTCGATTGCTATATCTTCAAAATGTCCAAGGGAGGAGGTTTCGGAGTGGAACTTGTCAATCAAATGCGTCCAGGAGGAGATTTAGAAAGCTCTTGGGTACATTTTGACCACGTAAAATGCACTGTTGGGTGGACTACTTTAGCATGTCATGTGTATGACCCAAGGTGATATTTTTTTCATCATGTCTTTCACTTGCCATTTCAAATTTTTTATTTACTTACTGTAATTTCTGAAATGTACAGCATGCGTTGCCTTCTTACAATAGCAACATGTGACATGAAAACGGAGGATACGGAAGCTCAGATAAAGTTCTGGACAAAGCTAAACAAAGTTATGATACTAAAGAACTCACCACCTGCTCAGTTCAAAGGATTCATGGCAGACGAAGCTCAGGCTAATTGGAATGCAATTCGGGTTGTGTTCAATGATGGCCAGCCCATGGAAGGAAAGGAACGTGGCTATAAGTTCCATTGGGAACAATGTCTTCAGCGACACACAAATAAGTACATATTCCAAGAGCATAGACAAGAGCATCTAAATTTGTGCAGGGCATGGAGATCAGCACCCAATGCGAGAGGATCTTTGAGGTTGCATTTCAAAAATTGTCGGGTTGGTGGGCTGGAAAAACTAGCCCTTGGACATAAGTTCATTAGGCTCGTGGCTAGCATGGTGGCATCAAAGAGTGAGCAGATGGGGCAACTTCATGGAGGATGGAGTGAATCTAGCAACTGCAGCTCAAATCCCTAACACTAATCTATCAGAATCTGTGCATGCTAGTTGGCTAGCATCAAGAGGGTACGTGAATAAATTATCCTTATGCGATGCATGCTTGCGATCGACGAAGTTTGTGGCCGCAAAGTGCAAAGTGCAAAGCACATAGAGAACACAATTTTGTTGGAATAGGTCCGGGGATGGATACCTTAATGCATGAGAATGGGGACTCCGGTGACTAGTAACGTTACTCCATCCGCTTGTGTCGCCGTATGATCAACTCGGCGATTTTACATAGTGGTTTAAGGCCCATTCATGCAAAGGTTGGGAGGAAACAATCGTTGTGCTAAAAAAGGACAAGGGATAGCACGGAATATAACAAGGATGTGGGTTCTGGTAGCCATCGTCCAGACAAGAGGGCCCATACTCGGTCTAGAGTTAGGGTGGATGCTTCAGCAAAGCGGAATATAATATTTGATGATGCTACATACCTTGTACGAGAGTGCGATTTTCTTTGCCGGGGAATGGGCTATTAGAAGAATAGAGCCCGGTAGTAAAATAAGATGTCAAGGTAGAATAAAGTCCAATGGTCGAAGATGCAATGCTGAAATTAATAAAGTTCGTACAGAGTCTACTATTGCACCATGCTTCACTGGGCAAAGGAAAGTAAATGGGAGAGAGGTCACACAAAGATTTTGGTTTTGTCCTCAGAATGTGCAGCATACTTACTATCCAGCTGCAGGCATCATAGCCATACCGACTCGTCCAGCAGATTGGCCTGTGGCAAAAGGAGTAAATATAACTAGTGCAGAGTTGGAAACATTGGAGATAGGGAACTATTCCGTTAGAGGGATTACCCCACGGAACTCAATGCCCGATATGGCTAGTGTGAATTCTTCTACTTTGAACGGCTCTGTCCACTTCATGGAACGTTTTGGCAAGCGCATGAACAGACGAGGGAAGCTTTGTGTAGAAGCTGAAACAAAGCTTAATCAAGCTTTACAATTGGAGTGTGATATTGAGTCTGTAAAGGTCAATATCACCAACAAGGATGTTGCATACCAGTTGCGTCGACCAGAATCAACTTATACAGTGAGGGTATGCAAGCATCCCACCTGCACATGCCCGGATTTCATGGGTAGAGAACTGAAAAAGATATACATTCCATGCAAACATCTGATGTACGTATTTGCGAAAGTCCTAAACCACGACCCCAGGTTTTTCTTGGACATCATTCAGCCTGTATTGACAGAGGATGTTCTCCAAAGGGTCCTCGCCTGAGGAAAAACAGTTCTTGGTAGGAAGATTCCCATATCAAATTATAATAGTTATTAGTGTGGTAATCAACGATTTCGCTAAATGTTGACTCAACTTGATTTCATTATGGTATGCATATGTTATAACCTTCACACTACACATGTTCATTAGTTGAACACAAAATTGTTTTATGTTCAAAGGTCTTATAGTGAATTTTGCTACATGAAAAAAATGGCGACTGGTGAAGCATGCCACAATAGAATATTCTAAGGAATATTCTCCCATGGAACCCTCCAAGCCATTTCCAAAAAAACCCACCAAATAAAATTCCACACACACACACACACACACACACGCGACGCGACGCGACGCGACGCGACGCGACGCCGACGCGACGCATCAATAACACACACACAAAATATGCTAGTGAAGTGTGTCAAACATGCATATAGCTCTTGTATGCTGCCATTTTGTGGCATTAATGGCATGTGGACAATTTGGTCATACATGGATTCTTAGAAAACCATAAAAAACCACACCTCAAAAAAACACTACCTTAAAAAACACCTTAAAAAAAAACATCCCTTCAAAAAACTATACAGCCTGAGAAAACAACACACCCTTAGAAAAGAAACGACGCCTCCTTAAGAAACCACACATTCTTATAAAAAAAAACTATGGCTCCTTAAGAAACACTACAGCATATCCTTGAAAAACCACACCTCCATATAACTACATGTAGATTTTTTTCAAATCTTCCCGTATTGCATTTTTACTGTTGTTTTCAGCTGTGGACCAAATGTTGGGATTGTAATGCCCAATAAAGTTGACAAGTGTGTTTGTATTAAGTCCATTGGCAGCGAAATATTCTCAAATTAATATGATTTTTGACATTGGACATTTGTTGGAGCTCGTTGAAAATCCTTCCAACACTTTAGGGCAAGATGGTCGTGAAGCTCGAATGACGGCATGGTTGTCACATTTAGACCTGATGGTTAATCGTCACAATGGTTGGCCTGAAGGAGAACATTGTCTTGGTATTCTTCCAATGGAATGCTATGTCTGCACATAATTAGGACTGACGGTAGTACCCATGCTCATATATTTTGGTTACATGTAGAATGCAAGGATAGAATTGTCTCGCATTGTGCTTCATATTTGCTCTAGACATTCCATATGGCAGCATCTATTCCGGCTACTATGGCTGGCCAGGGCAATGGAAACATGGATGAGAACCATTATTCTGATATTGGTGCACCTGTTTGCAATTTCCTTGAACATAAGTCTATTAGTGACAAGAATGACCAGAGTATAACCGTGGCTTCTGCTTCAAGGCCGACAGGAAGATCATGTCTGTGGCTTCTACTCAGAGCCAATGCAATGACATGTGGAAATCCCAAAGATTTGCATGGCAATACAACTGTGGATTAGTCCAACAACATTCCTGCTAGCCTCTAGCGTCTTAATAAGGTTTGATGGCCTTTTTGCTTGATATGGGTATTTAATATTTTTTTGTGGTCTTCTGAAAAGCAAAGATCTGGATCCTTTCATTGTATTCATATATGTGATTAGATCTAAGCCTCTGAATGATTTCTTCTATGATTATACATCTGGCAAATAGTGTAGCCCTGCATATATTTAAAAATTAAAAGCTAGATCTTCGTATGGCAACATTGTAAGGGCATGGCTCAAATATTTAAAGAGCACTAGGATTCATGTATTCTTATATTATCTTATATTATAATGTTTTGGTGCAAGTAATGGACCACGCCCTAATTCGAAGGGCTAAGATTGTCCGAGCCTAAAGGCCCGGATTTGCTCTAGGGTTCGCAAGGGCGGCTGTGGTTGAAACTTGATGCTCTAGAGTTCGCGAGGGAAACCTTCGATGAAAAGCAGAGGCAGCTTGGGGCCGTTGGTTTCCTTGGGCTATGGCATAAACTTTCTAGAATCATCCGGCCGTTGCAAAGGAGGGATAAGAAAAGCACATTTCTTCTCACAAATAGCGGAGTGGACAGTGGAGCAGAAAGCGCTGGAAGCTGTATTAAGCTTCATTTTTCGTTTTGCAAAGATTTGTGGGTTTTTGTTTTGTGAAGATCGTTTTGCACAAAACAGCTTTGCTCAGGTATGAAATTTGAAATCTTGAAGGTGACACTACTTGATTGATCATAAGCAGTGTTGTTTGTTATAGTGCTGATAATTCAATTCAAGCTAGGTAAGAATGGTTAAGACAGAGAAGGACGGTTCCTCCCCTCTAGAACAAATACTGCAACGGTAAGGGAACTCGGGATTTTTCTAAAGGTAGGGTCTATTGCTGTTTTATAAGGTCTATTGCTTCTTTATAGTTTTGGCCACTATAAGATAGCAATTGTTCCTCAGCCATGCACTATTGTAAGCCTAACAAGTAGTGGTGTTTATTGCAGTGCATTTGATTCAAAGCAGTTGAAGCAGAAGGTCTATACTTCCTCCTCTCAAGAAAGAGAATAAAAATCAAGAAGAAATATGCAATGCCGAGAGGAACATCGGATTTCTCACATAAGAAAGGTAAGGCATATTGTTGCTTTATGTCTGTGGCACTTTGAAAGCTATGATGTAAGTTCTTGGGAGTTGTACCGCCGATACAAAATTTGAGGAATGATTTCTTTAGAGCATTGCATTTTCGTCATAATAGGGCCTCATGAAAACCAGTATTTTTTCAATCATTCAATCTTTTTATGGTTACTTGAATTGTGCAAGGTCAACACTTATTGAAGAAATTGTGGTTGGACAAGTGGAAGCTCAATGTAAGTCTATTCTCTTTCTTAAATTCTCACCGTTTCTCATTCAATTTTATGATGCTTTGCATGAAATTGTAGACAAACTTCCTCCTTGAAGGCCGTTGCACATACCATATTGGAACACTTTCGACATGATATCTTAGATCGTTGCATTTGGATTTATTTGGCTTGCATAGCTTGAAGGTGGCTTAATTGATTGCAAATCTTATGTAGAAAGTGCTTCCTGTGGGATCTAGCGACTAGATGTTGGCCATTTCTCTTTCTTATTTCTAGGGTTAATGCTGCTCTTTACATCTTAGAATATAATATAAGTCATCGTTTGGAGTTTGGGTCGTTAGATTTCCAACTGCAACAGAAACAATCAAACATGGAATGTTTATTGAAGACTTGAAACAGTTTGAAATCCTCAAAGATAAGTCGAAGTTTACTCATCAAGGGCATCGAATTTCTACTTCTTTGCATGGGCAGTTTCATGTAAGTGCTTGCATGTAAATTAAACTCTGTATGAGGAAGGATATCATATTCTATAAATTTTCTTCTGTTTGCTCCTTGCATTTACTCCTTCCAGGATTGCCAAGATAGAAATTATTAAGAGTCTGCTTCCTTGACGGTAAAAGAAGATTTGATAACACACTACTTCAAAGGTATGATTACGATTGGCCATGATCCTAGCATTGGGATCTTGCTCCTTTGCTAAGAATGTCTGTTTTCTTTTGTTTAGAAATTTGCTTCTACCGCGTGTATATGTTGGACGATACTGCCTTTCGAGTTATGCTACCCAGTGCAGTGCTGTTACATGTTGTGGTGCCATGGCTTGGTTCAAACTTCTTGATATACAGGTAGGCACTATATATGTCGTCGATTTTTGTAGTCTCCTTTTATCAAGTATAAAAAGTTGTCCTTTTCTTGATACAAATACATGGGCTACTTTCCCAGAAGTATGTAAGTTATGAAACATGATGGTAGCCTCTATGCCTTTTACATCGTACCCAGCCTTGCTGGGCATAAATTAGGAACCTTTAATTTCTTTCTTTTTTTATTCTCCCTTTTTTTTTTCTAACCGTGCAAAAAGCTCATCTATATGAATGCCATTGTTAGGATCTTTGATGTATTCCAATGCAGCAGAAGTGTTTGTGCTTTTGGCAATTGTCTGCCGATGCAGCCAAGTTATGTCATGTTTAAGCCAAGTTATGTCATGTTTACGCTTTCCCAAGGATATTGGAAGCAATCTGATAGTTAGAATGACATTTCTTACATGTACATTTCTAGGAACAAATGTCTTACACTTCCTACTGCACTTCCACAATCATGAGCATGCAGCCTTCGGAGATCGTGGAGCAGTAGTTGTCATTGAAATCTGAAGCATCTAACAATAACGCTCGAGTAAACTAGCGCTGGTAAACTCAAACGCATATCTCATGTGTAGGGCTTGATGGTCTCTATCCTCTCCTGCACAAACAAAAATGCCGACATCCGCGTTGGAGATTAAAAAAAAAATCGGTGACAACATAAGTTTTAGATATGCAAAACTGATGCTCATATAGTTACTTTGATGGCTGATAAATGATGATCATGAGAAATTTATTGTTCTACATGATTTCTGTCTTTTGCAACGCTGCATATAAAATATGGGCAACAATTTAATGATGAAGAAATGATGACAGTCATGAGGAATTTTTTGATCTACAAGATTTCTATCCTTTGGCATGCTGCATATAAAAAAAGGCAACAATTTAAGGATGAAGAAATAATGTTCAAAATGCACGTCACATGCCCCAATCCTAATGTTTTCATATGAAAAAATGATGTTCAAAATGGACATGTCACATCTTGCACCAATCCTTATGTTTCCATATAATTTCTTAAAAGACTTAGAAGTTATAAACAACGATTTTATATTTTATTCTTCTAATATTGAAAGGTTTGTCACTATAATTAGTATTTGTTTCCATCGAACAAAGTACCCTAGGTTATACACAACCACTTGAATAATGCAAGTTTGCAAGGTATGTGGACACAATCCAATAAGTCCAGTGACATATTTCGAAGTACCTTAGACTATGCACAACCACTTGGATAACGAACAAAGCCTAGGTTATGCACAACCACTTAGATAATGCAAGTTTGCAAGCTATGTGGACACAATCTAATAAGTTCATTGACATATTTCAAAGTACCTTAGACTAGGCACAACCACTTGGATAACGCAAGGTCACAATGTGGACTCAATTCACTAAGTTCAATGACAGGTTTCCAACCTAGCCCAGCAATGCACTTGGTTCGTTGACATATTTCGAAGTACCTTAGACTATGCATAACCATTTGGATAATGCAAAATCACAATGTTTCAATGACATGTTTCCAACCTAGCCCAGCAACGCTGGGCTTGGTTCTAGTAATGTTATACCGTAAGTCTTGGATTGGATCAAACCCTAATTTGAATGGCCGAGATCATCTAGGTGCATTTGAAGGCCGAGATTTCTTGCACAACTTCCTACTACCATGATTGGTCTTATGGGAAAAGAGTAAAGGAAGGGGGGAAAAGGAAAAGGGAGGAGGAAAGAGAGAACGTGAAGGGGCAAGAGGGCACGGGAAAAGGGGAAAAAAAAGAGAGGGAAAAGGGTGGGGATAAGAGAAGAGAAAAAATGCAAATGGAAAAAAAGGAAAAAATCAAAAAGGAATGAGGAAAGGGAACCTAAGGAAAAGGCAGAGGAAAAGGAAAAGGCATGAGGAAAGGGAAGAGGTAAAGGGAAAACGGAAGGGAAATGGGGTAGGAAGGAAACGGGAAAGAATGGGAAAAAAGGGTGAAAATGGAAAAAGGAAGGAAAAAAAAAGCACGGGAAAAGGAAAGAGAAAAAGAGCATGGGAAAGAGGAGAAAAAGGGAAAGGGTGAGGAAAGAAGAGAAAAGGGAAGGGAAAAATGGTGGAAAGGAAAAGAGAGAGGGAAAAGAGAAAGGGAAGGAAAAAGGACAACGGATAAAACGAAAAGAGGAAAGGTTGGAAAAAATGAGGAAAAGGGCAGGGAAAAGGGGGAAAAGGTAATGGATGGGGAGAAGGGAAGGGAAAAAGGGAAAGTGAAAGGATAAAGAAAAAGGGAGGAGCAAAGGAGGAAATAGAACCTGGGAATAGGGCATTAGAAAAAGGGAAGAGGGAAATGAGAAAAAGGAAGGGAAAAAGGGCACGAGAAAAAAAGGAAGAGGAAAAGGGCGAAGAAAGTAAAAAAGGAAGCAAAAAGAAGACATGGAAAAAAGAAAAGAGGAAGAGGAAAAGGGTGGGGAAAAGAAAACGGACATGGAAAAGAAAAAGAAAGAGAACAAATGCGGGAAGGGCATGGGAAAAGGAAAGGAGGGGAGAGGTGGTGAAGGAAAGGGAAAAAGGTCATGGGTAAAAGAGGAAGAGGGAAAGGGAAAAGGAGGAAAACGGAAAGGCAAAAGCTCATCCGGAAAAGGGAAAGAAAAAAAGACTGAGAAAAGAAAAAGGGAGAAAGGGTCAAAAAGGGAGAAAAAGGAGGGAGGGGAAGGGGAGCAGGATAAGGGTGAGAATGAAGGAATTGAAAAAGAGGAAGAGGAAGGGAAAGGGGAAAAGGGCAACTAAAAAAAAAAAAGGGAAGAGGGAAAGAGTGAGGAAAGGTGAAAAAGAGCATGGAAAAAGGGAAAGGAAAAAAGAAAAAGAGGAAAGGGAAGGGGAAAAGGGAAAAAGGGTGGGGAAAGGATGAAAAGGGGCACATAAAAGAAGGTAGAGAAAAGGGAAATGAAAGAGGCATAAGGAAAGAGAAAATGAAAAAGAAGGGGGAAAGGAAAGAGAAAAAGGGTACTGGAAAAAGCGAAAGGGTGGCGAAAGAATGAAAAGGGAAGAGAAAGAAAAAAGGAAAAGGAAGGCGAAAACGGGGAAGGGAAGGGAAACGGGCACGAGGAAAAGGGGAGAGGGAAATGGGAAAAGAGAAGCGGAAAAGGGCAAGAGAAAGAGGAAGAGAATGGTGTACGAAGAAGAAAAGGGGCACATAAAAAGGTGAGGAAAAGAGAATTGAAAAAAGTGCATGAGACAAGGAAAGTGAAAGGAAAAAGGAAAAGGAAAAGGAAGGCAAAAAATAAAATGGGAAGGGCGGGGAAAGGATGAAAAGGGAAGGAAAAATGTCCGTCAGAAAAAAAGAAAGGGGAAAGGGGAACGGAAAGGGAAGAGAAGGGGAAAAAAAATAAAAAAAGAGAGAATGAAAAAAAGGAGTCTTAGAAAAAGGAAAAGAAAAGTGGAAAGTACAAAACGAGGAAAAAAAGGAAATGCGCTGCAAAAGATAAAGGGAAGAGGAAGGGGTGTGGCACTTTTAAAGCTCAAGAATATTAGTCCTATATATTAGAACTGAAAAGGATTGCATGTATTCATACAAATTCCTTAACTTTATGTAATAACGTGGGCTTAAGATGAGTATTTGCCTAATTTTGAAGGCTTATGGGAGCTTCAATAAAGATTGCATTAGGGCAGAGTAACGTTGAGTAGATTTACTGCATGTAATGGCACTATTAGACATGCATATTGATACTGCTACCCATTAACTGTATATAGATAAATCTACCTTATAGAGGTTAAGCCCACGTTGGCTCTGCAAGACAGATTGCATAGTACTGCAAATTATGGGCATGGTAATGCTACTAATTACAGCAAGAAGCTTGAGCTACATCAGCTATCCATTAATGTTATTACTGCTATCAGAATATGCTTAATGCTATAATTAACTGAAGTAGTAAATGGAACACCGCTGTCTTCATAATATTAGTCACTATTAACACTCAAGAAAAGGAGACAAATCTAATTCATTTTTACAACTTATCTCAACAAAGATGAATTGGTAATCCAGTGAAGGAATATTACCATAAGAGAACTGGTAATCTAATGCTCAAGGTGCTCAAGAGATTTGATTCCTTTTTGGGAAAACTTTAAAAATGTCTATACATTTATTATTTATGGACATGCCCTATAAGTTTAAAAATTAGAAAAAGCCCCTAGTCATTGATAATACTGTATGAAACTTTTATCACAAGAAAAATTAATTGCGGCATCCAAGCCGACGCAAACATTTCTTTTTCTCAACTCCCATGTATTTAAGTGAGCCTACACAACTCTAGCCATACTATGACAACATTGATCAACTTAGCAATGTTGCCTTAAATAGGCCTGTGATCCTTCCAAATAAGGGAGTTTTCTTAGAAGCCATTAGTCATAAGGTGACCAAAAAGCTTGCCCTTCACCATAGAAGGGTAAAAATAGAGGGAGCCTTGACAAATAAGGGCAACAATTTAGAAAAACCTTAAGGTTTTGTTAAGGAGCTTTCTCTAACCACTGGACCATAATAAGTATATTGGAGTATGTTGAAGGGGGTCAATCAAATTTGATTAGTGTCCCTCAACCCAATAGTCGGCTAAAATTAGTGAATGCTATTTTTCTTTTGTCTAGCGGAAGAAGTAAAAATGGATAGCGAGTTGGGACTTGCAAATTCTTGGACGAGTTGTATCGTTGGGATTGTGACACAGGAGCATGGGAGCGAGCTGGACCATGTGCACGAGCTAGACCTTTTACATGTATACACACCAAAACTACACTAAGGCCCATTCAACAAGACTAAGGCTTAATAGGGCCCATTCCACAAGACTAAGGCTTAGTGAAATAACTACACTAAGGCCCATTCAGCAAGACTAAGTCTTAGGGCCCATTCAACAAGACTAAGGCTTAATGAAATAACCTGCATCTTAAGGCCCATGCAACAAGCATTCAAGTCTTAGGGCCCATTCAACAAGGCTAAGGCTTAGTAAATAACTGCACTAAGGCCCATTCAACAAGACTAAGGCTTAGTGAAATAACTACACTAAGGCCCATTCAACAAGACTAAGGCTTAGTGAAATAACTGCACTAAGGCCCATGCAACAAGACTAAGTCTTAGGGCCCATTCAACAAGACTAAGGCTTAGTGAAATAATTGCACTAAGGCCCATGCAACAAGACTAAGTCTTAGGGCCCATTCAACAAGACTAAGGCTTAGTGAAATAACTGCTAAGGCCCATGCAACAAGACTAAGTCTTAAGGCCCATTTAACAAGACTACGGCTTAGTGAAATAACTACACTAAGGCCCCTTCAACAAGACTAAGGCTTAGTGGAAATAACTACAGTAAGGCCCATTCAACAAGACTAAGGCTAGTGAAATAACTACAATAAGGCCCATTCAACAAGACTGTCTTAGGGCCCATTCAATAAGGCTAAGGCTTAGTGAAATAACTACACTAAGGCCCATTCAACAAGACTAAGTCTTAGGGCCCATTCAACAAGATTAAGGCTTAGTAAAATGACACAAATTACACTAAGGCCCATTCAACAAGACTAAGGCTTAGTAAAATGACAAGACCCAAAAGTGTGGAGTGGGTGAATGAGAAAATAGAGCAAAAGAAGAGATGACGGGAGAAAAACAAAGATGAGTTGATAAGACAAAAATGAAAGGAGCACATAACGCGCCAAAAAAACTAGTTGTACTTTTAAACAAATTGTATTTATCACCCGAGATGTGGTTAATCCGGCCACCCACATCTCGGGTGATAATACGGAGTTCCTAATGGCTGGATTAACCACCAGTAAATGGGGAGTTCCGTTTCACACTTGCATAGGTCCGGTCTAGTTTCCACGATGTGATGTAGAATGGAATGGGGTCAGCCATTCTTGCTTCCCCCTGACCTGCAGAATCCGGTTGCGCCGTGTACGTCATAGAACGGAATGGGGTCAGCCATTCTTGCTTCCCCCTCTGCAAGTCAGGGGAAGCAAGAATGGCTGACCCCATTCCATTCTACGACGTCAAGATAAGCTTCTAACCGGATTCTACAGGTTTACTGAACCCGTTTGTCATTCTTGAGAAGAATGAATCAAGAAAATGACGGAATGCTCATCCACTTATCTTGACTTATCTTGACGTAGAAGCTGAGAATTCTAGAAGACCGAAGGAAAAAGTCTAATCCTCAATTTCCTGGATATTTAGCCAGCTTGTCGAACCACAAGTAACAAAAGAGAAGTGTGAGAAGCATCATGGGGAGACTTGGGTTGCTTCTAATTCTGGTAGCTCTATTTATTCAAGGAATTACAGCTGCTTCTGTGAATGTGAATGAAGGAAAATTGTCAGATGTAACACAATTAGATGCCTTGGCTACCATAGCTGGAGAGAGCTATGGAGATGCTCTGTTGGACTTGTTGAATGGAACAGAAGGGTCCTGGCATCCCATGGCATTCTGGAGGTTTATGATACTGGGTGCTCCTCCCAACAATGAGGGCCTTGATCTTACCAAAGAGAACGAGCTACTGAGCAGGAATGTGTCTGAAATGGGAGGATTGTCCGCCACTAAGAGCTCAGCTATAGGAGGAGTAGACGGAGTATACAACAACGGCATTCAATACGTGGAGGGGGTCGGAAATGTTGACGTAACTGCTTGGTCTTTAGTCTATTCCTGCCTTTTAGTCTCTTCAGCCTCCACCCAATGCGCTACTCTAGACCCTGTATTCATCACTTACGCTAACAACAGGCCTGAGTATGTTAGCCTGTTTAGAGGATTCTTCTCTGGTAACAGTTCTACTTACTTTGCCACTACTGTCTCTGCTGACCTTGCTAAGCTTCACGACCAAAATGCTTTAAAAGGTCTACAGAGCTGCACATATAATTCCTTTCAAGCCGCTAGAAGTCTGCTTAGTGCCTCTTATGGTCTTCCAGGTTTTGTCTGTTATGACAGTTCATCAAACCTTACAATCCAGAGGATCTTCTCTAACCAGCATACACTTGATGAAGAGATTAAATCATGGCCAAAGGTCAAAACTGAAGAATGCGCTGCTGCTCCTTTCTTTCAGGTTAATTACGACGGTAGTCTGATGGCTTGTGCAAAAAGGGATGATAATTACTACTATTGTATTACAGTGAAGAAATCACAAAATTGCACATACATTCAGACCATTGTGGGTATGTATGACAGTATAATATATAACAGGGAAAGTACAGATTGTGATGAGCGTATCTCCTCTAAAAATGTTTATTACAATTCTGGCTACACATATGTTACAAGCAAATGGGAAACTACTGATGGTCAAGATAAAGATGAATTTGAAAAGGGGCAGGCAATGGGAGACTTCTGCTACATGAAAGTCCAAAACAGCGAAATCTCCCATTGGGTAAGCTGCACAGACGATAATTCGTCTAGATGCGACCCAACATATTTCTCAAAAGATCTACTGAAGGCAACGCTGGAAGACACTGCAAACAGCTTTCTATCGGGCCATGTGACGCAATTCAACGTGGAAAGGGGGACGTCTAGTGGAAAGACGGAAGCTGGAGCCTTGGCCATAGCCACGTTCATAACGCTGGTTGGTGTGGTGGGACCTTTGACCAGATTTGAGCTCAAGTTATCCAACTGCTCAACAGAGTCGCATTCAATCCTTCGCTGCCTTGGCTTATGCATCCTCAATATGGCCTTTGGGGTTGCTGTTTATGCCCCAATTATTTCTGCCATGAAAACCGAAATTGAAAGGCAAAAACCTTTTCATACATGGGCCATATCCGCTACATCTGAGTCTGTTAACAGTTATGGTGCTAAGCTGCTGTTCCTCACCTTTGTTGAAGGGAACTCCAATTATTTCAATCGTTTTATTATGAACGTGTACATTTGGCCTTCTGTCGTTGCTCTCTTCATCACCGCCTGTCGCACAGCTCTAATTTATAGAGATCCTAAAGTACATCTACACCACGTTCAGCTCAGCTCAAATTTATAGAGATCCTAAAGTACATCTACACCACGTTCAGCTCCCTATGGTGTTGACACGTGGCATATTTTCAATCCCCGAAAGTCATAAAGTTGTTCGTATTTATCTTAACATATCTGTTATATATATACAATTATATAAAATGCTGCCCTTGTTTCGGAGTGCCGGTCATTCTAATGCGGGCCGGTCAGATTGTGAGATCCACGCCAAGAGGAAGCCACGCCATGATTCCCAATCAACCCCCTTATTTGGGGCTTTGATTTCATCCAGTTGAATGTGCAGATCAATGGCCAAGGTTTGGCCACCCATATTAAGTGCAATTAATGCCATAAGATAAGGTTGCGAGAACAAATTAATTGTCTTCTTGTGATGTGGCATTTAGAAAGGAAAAAAAGTTTCTTTTGAAACATCTTGGGAGGCTAAAGCTACGCAATTTTTTCTTGGATTCGGGCGATGGCTATGGCGAGTCGATGGACTATTTTTATACGGCGATGAAGTGGCACAAGCAATTAAGTATATATCATTATCTCGGCCGTTTGGTGGATAGATGTCTAACATTTTTTTTTTTCACCATTGCTCATTTGGCCCAGATCGGGCAAAGTGGCGCTTCTTCTGCGGTTCTCATCGGCGGGATGCCGCGGCGATGTCCGGTAGGGTTAAAGGATACGAAGCGATTGATTAGTGCCCTCCTATGTTTTGAAGCCGTGGCGATAGCTATTACGTAATATGAAGGCACTTTCGGCGTCTCGGCCGGATAACTTGATTTTGAGCTTCAATCATAGATGAACCTTCCGATATTTCTTTGGACTAAGCCGAATCCCTCGCATCCGTCAATTTTTAGGCAAGTTTTATTTTTGATCCGGTGCAAATGTGGGTGTCGACATACCCGCAATCGCAGATAAGGACCTCATTGATCGATTGTATTGCTCTTGTACCCCTTCATTGGTATTGCTCTGTGCCCCTTCTTCTGTTGTTTTGCATAAAATTGGTGGAGTTTTATGTGATGAGAACTATAAGAAGGAAACATAATTAACGGAAGGGAGACATATTTGATGTTCTTCTTTGAAGCATTCAAGGTGCAAGATAGTCAAACTCAACCTGCCATTGTAAGGGAAAATTTTAAGTCGATTGTACATTCTCTGGAGTTGTTTTTGTGTACATAGATAACCTTGCCATTTGAAGCTTTTGCATAATAGCTTGCTCTTACGCTAATGCATCCGCACTTGCCGATTACATATCTGAAAAAAGAGTTAAATAATAAATTAAATAGCTAATGCTTCATGATGTTTCTTAGGCGTCGGCGATAGGGCAAAATTACCAATGTCAGGTGGTTTAACCGACTAAGCGCACAAAGCAAGTTGTTTCTCGACTCCTTTGATTATAGATCGTGATGTGTGCTACTCTAGGCACGGATTCTTAGACTTATATGGACCACGATGTCTTCAACTGTATTGTAGATAGGCGGGTGCGATTATCGAGTCTAGGAAGATTGAAGTCGACATAGCAAATAGATGTGTTTCAATGCCGCAAAGAGTGATTCATCTCAAGCAATATAATGCTAGATATTAATATGTAGAATCCGTTTTATTGAAGGGAGTTCAGCTTGGATATGTTCTTCTATACTCTCTAAATAGAGTGTTGTGACCCAATTTCATGGAGTTTTCCACTTCTCCGCAAGCAAATATTGACGGCTCCAAAGACACCTTCGAGTGAGCTTGGTATTTTATATCTTGATTGTATTCAAGTGTTAATTACAAATGTTTTGGGGGTCATTTTGTGTGTATGTCGATGTGGTAAGTAAATACATGAGTGCATTTACCTTTTAAGATGGCGTTGGCACCTTCAACAATGTTTTTTTTTCTTCTCGTCAATCTAACGTCTAGTCTTATTTTATGTTTTGAGTTAAATGCCCGAAAGTATAATCTGATATTTTAATTCTAGTGTATCATTCCTTGCATACCCATGAATATCATGCACGTTTGTTCTTACTTCAATCTTTTTTCAGGTGTTAATATCTTGGCTTGGATATGGCAAGTTGACAAACATTGGCATTGATTTGGAATTCCCATTTTGCAAAGGCCATTTTGCGGGAATTCTTTGCAAAGGCCATGGGAACCACTGGAGCCCTAGGCAAGTCACTGTAATTCCCCATTGTTGCTGTGAGGTTATCAAAGCTTTGCCATATCTTTTCTATTATATTATAATGTCGGTCTCCTTCTTACTTTCCCTTTTTTTTTTTTTTTTGCTTATACCCAAACGGATCGTTGTAAACATGGAGAACATATGATGCAGTGCCCTAAGGCGCCGATTTTTGTTCTAAGAGTTCCACGGTAAGCTTTACGCTTCTATCTCTTTGTTTTTGTAGAAGCCTCTGTTTTTTGTAGTTTTCTTAAATCATTGTCATGTTGGATTGAAAATCCATAGGCACTATAATGGAGCTTTTCGCTATATTTGATGCGTTGTGATGTGGCATCTTGAAATAGTTGCACAACCAAACTTCCGGAATAGTTGCCAAAGAAGCTCATCTTACAATCCTAAATCAAAAGGCGGTTCCTTGGTTTTGCACTTTCAGAAATATATTAGTGGCGATTACATTGATAATGGACCGAATTTTGAGATATATTATGCCAGCCCCAATTTTGATAATGCCACATGCATTTAATGAAATGTACCTTTCGAAACTCTCATTTGGTGAGTTGTTTGTCGAAGTGCAAAAGCCCATCGCTAACTAGTTTTATTTCTTTGCTTGATGAGTAAATTGTGTGCATGCAAGCTGTTTGAGTATTAAGAAATTTAAATTTGTTCGAGTAGTAAGTCTTTGTGAAGCAAGGAAAGGAGCTTAAGCATTGGAAGGCGGATCCTTCTAACCCACATTTCAAGTTTTCTTGGGGACGATTCTTTGCTTCTTTCTATAATTCCTTAAGTCAAATTTCCAAGGAGTACACCAACGGTCAGAAATAAACATTTAGTATAGGGCGTCCTACAATGTTGGAGGTCCTCCAATGTGTGAGGAAGTGCATTTCACTTGCAATACCCTTTCATTCTTCTTGGTGAGACATAATGTCTCACCCTAGATTTTGAAGGCAAAGCGAATTGAAATACAAACACGGCATTAAAGTGTAGTCTTTAAAACGAACTTAAATTGAAAGGGTTAATCTATCTGCGGATAAAGGAACCAACTTGGGCCGAACTTATATCTGGTTTGCTTTTGACTGCGGCATGGGTAAGAGACTCTTCATGGATCCCAAGTTTTGATGTATGTATTACGTGGATTTAGGCTGTGAGGAAATGGGTCTTATACAAGACCAAGAAATAGAAACAAAAGCAAGGCTTTGGGGCTATGGATGTGCAAAAGGGTGATCAGGCTTCCGGCTCAAGTCGCAGTTCTAAAGGGCGAGGTTTAGATGTGGGTTTAGAAATTCTGTCCGGGAGAAACCACGGCCAGTTCTAAAGGGCATTGCCTGTGGGCATAGGTTTCTATGTTGCTGTGTACATTCTTGAGTGGGATATAGGATTTGTTGCGGGCGGTGTAAATCTGAAAGCTATATCTTGGATTTTTTTTTTGAAGAAACGGCGAGAAGGCATGCAGATCTCGTGAGTTGCCTTATCTCCTTCTATTATGTTTCGATTCTTACAAATATATTCTCCTTTGCGAAAAGGAATCGGAAGCTTCTAAGCGTGTTGGAGCGGCCTATGGTGAGCAGCTATGATGGAGGGCTTTGTCCGGAGCATGGCTGATCCCATCTTTTTTTCTTCTATGGTTTTCAAAATGGAGCACATCCATAGAGCTTCGAGGGAAGGTCTTTCTTTACGCACTTTCTTTGTTTCTTAGTGGTGCGTGTTATTGTAGTATCATGAGAAACAAGACAATGCTCTTTCTTTTTACGCTTCCATACTCTAATAGCGTTCCCTCTGTGATCCTTTTGGAGATGCAATGATGCTCTTCATTAATTTTGTGTTTGTTTTTGCGGTGATGGATTCTCTTGGATCAATTCCCTTGCTCAAGCAATTGCGGTGAATCGGTGAATCGGTTAGAAGGTGTGGCTATTCGGACAATGGACTGTGGTAAGCTCATGAGGAATCGGATTATCATTCTTTATTAATGTTTGATTTAAAGCTTCAATTTTGACCTTAGTTTTGTCATGCACATTTATTTCTCATTTGTTAACACGGCAAAGATTAACTTCGATTCGGCAAAAGCCTCTCCTTGCCATAAGCTGCGAACTTTAGAATGCGGAAAAAAAACCAACGAATTTAGATGCCGGCATGCAAGATTAGGACCGATTGAGATATATGAAGCCTTGGTCGCTCGCCATAACTCAGACCTCCATCCTCAATGTTTTACGCTTTCGAAAAGGCATCACGTTCTTTATGTTCTTTTTACTTTGATCCCTATTGATTGCTGATCCGATACTTCTTGGCCCATTTTGGGGTTTGGAATCAATTCTCATCCCCATGATATTAAGATTTGGTTTTAGATCTAGGCTATGGTTGCTTTGGAGAGTGAAAACCAGGAAATTTAGTTGCAAGTTGCGGGCTACTCGATTAAGAGTACTCCAAAATTTCGAATAATCAATCTTTGATTTTTATTAAAGGTTTTTGGTAGACTTCATGTAAAGATATGCACGTCGGTGTAAATTGCGGTAGAAACATGTTGGAATCTTGTTAGAGAGGTTAATCTATGCGGACGACCATGCCCTTTGTTCAAAGTGTTTCAGTCATGTAGCAACTTCTAAAAGACAATACATGATACATCATCTACAATTGTTAACATCATGTAGCAGCTATAGGTCTTATCATCTGATTATAATTGGGTTCAATTCTGAGATAATATGACTATTGTGATGTTCTTAATTGTATGGATATCTAATTAGCATGAAGGGATGTTGTACATTGCCTAGTTTCCAAGGTTCATAAGCTGTCTTACTAGCTGATTCTTGGTAAAAGTTTCAACATGCCATACACTTCCACTAAGACATTGTTATGCTCTTTCAGAATTTAAGTACCGTTGTCAAAGGTCATTACGTATTAGTGCGCCCGAGGATATAAGCATTGCCATAAATTTTTCATTACATACAAATTTCGGCCGGGCATCGATTTTTAGAGATGGAGACACATGTTTAAGCCATAAAAGTATTCTCGCTCCCTTGGGTGTGTACTTGTAAAGAGAGTGCAATTGTTATTTGTGCAAAAGCAAGAGGTAATGTTTGATCTTATTCTTTATGATATGCAACTTTCTTTATGCATAATCTAGAGATGAGAACATAAAAGGTTTAGATCATGTGTTCTCACTTTTATAAAATTAGGGAGATTTACAAACTTGAAAATGCAAAAAGCAAGGTATATGATCTTGTGGCATATGCATAAATGCAATATTATAGATAAAATTTATTGATGGAGTGTATTTACTTGGTGTTGATGAGGTTGAGCAGGGGAGCTCTAGATTCCATCGATTTAAAGTCACGGGCATTTTGAAGCCCTCATTGGGGCGAGATGATCACACACATGCATGATGGTAGAGGGATTAAGTGGTGAGGTATGGAACCATTAAAGCAGACCGCTAATAGTCTTATGGGGCATATGGCGGCTTCCCAATTTATTATCGCGGTAAAAAATGGTTCCTAAAGTGTCGGCATAACTCAAAGAAATAGGATCGAGAATGCACATATAAATTTGGGTACCAAGCCCCTAGCATATGAAACTTCGGTTTTGGACTTGAGCTTGGATTCATCCGATTTGATAGCATTGACAAGTCGGCCTTAATGAGTCTTTGTAAAAGTGGTGAGTACATTATAAGGATGGGGTCAAAAAAAGGACTAAAAAGGGGCGGCAGAGGATGAAGGAGGAGGATTAAATAGGTGGGTTTCTATATATTTTCCCTTTGTGGCCGTCAATCTGGCAGAAACAAATCTTAGAGCAGCACACAAGGAATGCCCAATAATGATAATGCTTTGAATCCCATAAAATTTTGCGTTTTTTACCTTTGCCTCATTTGCAACACTTGAGCAAACTAGGTGATATGCATAAATAAAAATTGTCATTTGTAAATATAGTACATGGACATTCGTTCTTTCTATGTGCCATAATAACAGTTAGCATAATTTGATGCCAATGGGCCAACTTTGCATTGTGCAGTGAGTGATGTGTGTGCGCATTGTGCAGTGAGTGATGTGTGTGCCATAATAACAGTTAGCATAATTTGATGCCAATGGGCCAACTTTGCATTGTGCAGTGAGTGATGTGTGTGCATCAAATAATACTTTTAACTTCTTCAAGTTAGCTAAATTTACCTTGACTTTTTTTATTTGCCCTTGTTGAGCAAGGTCACTTTAGCTTCTAACTTTCATGCCTAAATCTTCATACAGAAGTTTCCACTATATATGACCGGACAACTTAGTTTCCACTATAGATGACCAGTCAACTCTGTACACTCCTGTTTAGTCCATTGTTCAAAAAAGAAATTTGTTGATAGTGCGCTCCATAATAAGGAGATAGAAGAACAAAGAAATTCATTTTTAATTTTAAGATTGGGCATCAATGCATGTCTCTTCTTTAATATGCATAGTTAGGGTTATCTCTACGACTATGTTCCCTTCATGCTTTTGATTAAAAATAGTTGCCCAAGAAAATTGAAAGGCATGTGTGTATATGTGCTAGCAAATTTGTCGAGTTCTTTCTCCCTCCCCACTCGTTAAGGAGATAATTAATGTACTTAACGTCATCTTCCCTTCTCTCTATCTTCTATGTGTCTATCTATTAATGCATGTCCACACACAAAGAATGCACTTCACATCAGATTTATCATTCCACCTATGAACATACTATATGAATCGACGTCTTATTTAAACTACAAAATCAAGAACCGACTGGAATCTCGTATGTTTCTTTTGCGATCCTTCTTGATGAATATTTCTCTTTGGCTTTTACTTCAAAGTTTCGTTCTAACTTTATAATTGATTCACGTTCATGGGCATATGCTGATCTTCTTAATCTTGAACTTTACTTACAGATGTTGATAAACCAATAGTTGATCTTCTTAGCTTTGGATTTTACTCTCAGATCTCCATAACCCATGGCTCACAAACCCATTGATAATACAAAGACTTGTATAATTATATTATTATAGGATGCTTCTATGATCACGACGACACGTTAGCTATTTTCGTGCGCAACACTTCTGTTGTAATTTTTTTGACACGTTGCATTCCAAGGTAAGGCAAAGATCTGCTGGCTATGGCGTCCTTCGAGAATGTTCGAGAATGCTGTGGGGTCAAAAACAGCCGCCCACAAGGGCATAGCCGGATCGGCTTGCCCTAAAAAGCGGCGAGGATTTTATCTTTGGCTGATTTGCAATATTGATGATTTCTTTGTTACGCCCGCAGTTACTCGAGGAGATTCGATCTTTGTCGCGAGAATCTGGCGCTCGATGTTGTTACGAGAATCCGGCTCCTCTGCTCTTAGATCCGGCATCTAGCAACTTGATTAGCATTAGTTGTTGCCATTATATTGATATCTTAAAATGCAGTCAGGCGGTTGGGGTCGCTAGAATGCCGGCATTTGGAAAGGACGAAAATTTGAAGAATTACGCTAGATTTGTGGACAATAAGATTAGGTGTGTGGGTTAGGCGGCGGCAAATTTGCGGAGGTCTCGAAAATTGTGGATGAGAAGGTTTGCATGTGTGATCCGAAGAGATCGGCGAATTTGTCTTTGTGGCGAGAATGTGGACGGAGACAATTCCTAGGTGTCGATTCTAAAAAATTGACATCTGATAGAACGTCCCTCTGTCATCTTCTTGTTGCCGAAACACATGAGGTTTGAGTTGTCACTTCTTGACCTTCAATATTCTAGAGGAAAATTCAACACATTTTTTGTCTCAAGCCAAGCCAAGTGTTGATTAGAAATGCAGATCTGGAGAAAATCCGTGCTCATAATATCCAAGAGAAAATTACGGATATCGACTTTAATTATATATCCGGGTTACCATGGCAAGTTAATCGACAATCGAGTGGATGTAGTATGGTATAAAACAAGATTTATTTGGCTGTTGTTGTGAAGCTTAGGAGAGGCAAAGCATTACGTTTCATGTGGCGGAATACCAAATCCACATTTCGACTTCAGGTGAACTTGTGAACTGATCTTCTATTTCCTTATTCTATTGTATTCTGTTCTGAAAATCTACCTATTTGCTTTTTGCACATCAACTGAAAAGAGCAGTTTGAAAAGCAGTGATATTAAAATCCATTGAATGGTTTGTGCTTTTATTTATCTTTATGTCCATCCTGTTTGTTTGAAGGACCATATATGACTTCTTAAGCATCGATCTTCTTTTAACTAGAAATCTATAATCTGGAAATTTTCTGTAACTATTTGAGGTACAGCCATTTGCTTTTTTCTTCCTTATATAGATGTTAGATGAACACGATTGCAAGTTCAAACTTCTCAGAATCTTTGAGCATTTGTAGCGGCATCATTTTGCTGCTGGAAGTCTTTTCATATTCTTTATTTGGCCTGAAGACAACTGAACATCTATTATGTCCATGATGCCATTAAGTCTTTTTGAAATTGATGACATAAGTCGTGATTTACATAAAGACATAAAATTTGTCTCTAAGAAAAAGAGGCAACATATGGTTACTTGAACCAAACCTCGTGCTGCATTTTCGCGATCTGCATTATTTCTTAAGGTTGATTTAAGCAACAACATGATAAGTTTTGAAAGGGATTATGCCTAGCTTTGGCAAACTTTCTTAGGTGTTTGTGCTCATCACATAAGATACATATCAGATTAGCTGAATTTCTTCATTGCAATATCGTGGGGGATTTGATTGCACTCTTCTGGATTACTCCCCCGCACGAACTTTGGTTTGATTTAACTGGGTTCAACTCCTCAGCCAATAGATTTGCTGCAGAGCCATAGCCATACTCTTCGGAAGAGCTTTGGACACTTAGAAAGTTTTTTTTTTTTTTTTTTTTCAGCTTGCTTCTTTAAAATTTTATTCCTCCGGATTTCTGATCTTGCTTTAAATGTATCATTTCTGTTCTTGCTTCAAGTTTATTTCGGATTTTTATCTCATGCTTGGTCACGGATCTTGAAACGGATCTTCATATTTGGTGCTAACAATCATGGATTTTTGGTTCTTGATGGCTTTCTATCTGTGTTAGTTTCAATTGAAACTTTGATTTGCCTGATTGGAGTTCCTTAGATTCACAGATTAAAGCTCTAATTGATTCTGTTTGGCATTAATTTGAAGCTCTACATGATTTATACATGTTGATGTATTCATTGTTTATATCTGGAGCTTTGTAAGGCGAAGATGCTTCTACCAAGGCTTCGTATGGAGACCACCTATGTGCCTGGGGTTTTTGCACCGACGGTTTAATTCTCTGGCCACTGCATGTGCTTAAGCTACAACAGGCTTCAGGTGCATTTTGAATGGAGTTAGCTTTAGTGTTGTACTGCTATATTTGGCACATGTAACACATTTGAATACACTTTCTGTTGTAATATATTGAAAATCATGTATTCTATGCTATTCAATGGTTTTATTTGCGTGTATTTTATTGGATCCAATGTTTTAACATTAAACAAGGTGTTGTTGCACAATGAGTTACACATGAGGACTTGAAAGAATATAAAATATTTGTGAAAAAAAGCGAGAAAAAGAGAGAATGTGAAAGCATACAAAGAAAAGATGAATAGAAGTGGTGTTTTCATCATAGAAGGTATTGAATCCGACCACAACTCTACGTAAATCATTCAAGAAATGTGAAGGCTTGTCTTAAATGTATATTTTGAACTTAGAGAATAGAATCACTATCCCTGCCTTAACAAATTCATGTAATATTATCCCTCTTGCATCAAGTAATTCAGCAGATGAAACTCCCTAAATATGTGGGTTTGTAGTCCAACGCTAAAATCTATAACCCTAGATTAGTAAATCTGCCACTTAGCACACCACATGTATAATTGTTCATCTATCATCAGACAAATTTAAGCAAGCCTTCCATTTCATTTCCTTAAGATATAGTTATAGCAGCGAGAACTAGACTATTAGTAGAATAGAATAGAATAGAATATTATTTTATCGTCCACGGAGACCAACTGGCCTATGGGACCCAAGTACAAAGAGAGAGCAGCAGGCCTTCCTAAAACTTTTTATCTTGATCCTAATTTATCATTTGGCGAATGAAAATGCAATGGCATCAGTTATTACCTAACTAGTTGTAACATATTAAGATAGAATATGCCGTTTAGACTATAAAAACCAATTATTTAGATACTTTTCTTGAATTTAGACTATGTCGTTAAACTTGGTTACAAATTGTATCGAAATCCTTGGCATCATCATTGTTGGCTCCCATTCTGGGAAGCCAACATGAATATGTAGCAAAATAACAGGGGGTTCCAGGGGGATCTGATATGGATGTAAGAATAACAATTCCCAAAACCATAGACTATATATCCCTAAAACAATTGAATAGGTTGTTATAAAAAAAAGGATAGATTTAAGATAAAAAATAATTACATTAGCTCACTGGGTAAATTGGGTAAAGTAATCTTATTAGGACATTGAGTTATTTTGGTAGAGGTTCGAACCCCCATATTTCATGTTCTAAAATCTTAGGCAAAGTCGTATAGAGGTTCGATATTCCCTCAAAACCTTAGGTGAAATCGTATTTCATATTTCAAAGTCATTGACACCTCCAATCATAAATGTCTATAAGCGAAACAAGAGGTGCCCAGAGGCTCCAACATACGATCTGGGTCATACGATCGACGAATCCGACGACTGTGGTAGTCCAGGGTGCACCTCGTTTAGAATATGTAGCAAAATAACTAACAATTCCCAAAACCATAGACTATATACCCCTAAAACAATTGAATAGGTTGTTATACAAAATTACATAGATTCAAGATAAAAAATAACCGCATTAGCTCATTGGGTGCATTGGTTAAAGTAGTCTTATTAGGACATTGAATTATTTTGGTAGAGGTTCGAACCCCCATATTTCATATTCTAAAATCTTAGGCAAAGCTGTATAAAGGTTCGATATTCCCTCAAAACCTTAGGCGAAATTGTACTTCATATTTCAAAATCATAGGCGCCTCTAATCATAAATGACTATAGCCCAGAGGCCCCAACATACAATCTGGGTCGTAGGATCAACGAATCCGACGACTGTGGTAGTCCAAGGTGCACCTCATTTAGAATATATAGCAAAATATGATAGATGTAGTTAGTCTGGTTTGCCTAGAATATTTAGGGGAAAAGTGGAAAGAAAAAAAGACAAATTTTTTTTTTATCGTTTTTGTGTAGAGGGATGTTATGCCTAAATATTTTTACAGACCATTGTTTGAAATTTTGCATGCATGCTAATGTTTGGCATAATAGAATGTTCTATGGTTGACCATAGATGGGTAATGGTCACATTTGTCGAGTCTAAGTTGCTGTGGTACGCCATGGCTGGACAGACTAGGGGACTCGGTTGTCTTGTTCCATGGCTATGGGAATAACCTTGGCTATTAAGAGTTTATCTATTTGGAATAAACAACAACAAGGCAATATATATGGTAGTATATTAAGCTAAGGTAAGAAATACCTTTAATAGTTTTATAAACCGTTGCTTTTAAAAGGGTGAGCACCTCTTAAATCGGGGATGCCATCAAGTTGCTGTAACAACAGCCTGAACGGCCTTGGCGGCAGGCCGGACCTGCTATCCGACAAACCCACCTGACTTCTGGGTGGTCGCCACGTGGCCTTGCCACGTTGGCAGCAGATTAGATTAAGGTTACAGGCCGGAAGATGGAAGGAGGAAGCCGGATTGGACAGAAGGAGAACTGAGGGGGCATCCAGAAGAGGAACAAAATGAAGGAAGCGGATTTGCAGAAGGTGGAAACCCGTTGAATTGCTAGGAAGTCTATGTAGGCTTCTGGAGGGTGATTCTACAGCCGGAGTGGGCGTTCAGGTGGGTCTCCTACTCTTGGGTGGAGAATATTAAGTTAATTGGACTGTCTATGGCAGCCCAGAAATACCTGAACTAAATGAACTAAATGAATAAGCTTCCTGATTTCAGGAAGTACTTTAGTGGGGAGTATGCACCTCAGCATGATGCTCGTGATGCGCTTGAGAAGTTGCGGTACTGTAAGCAGACAGGTTCTCTTAGTGCTTATATCAATAAGGTACGGGGTTATATCCACAGGGTTGGTCGGCAGGTTGATTTCTTCCTAGGTGGTCTATCCAGTGTTGCTCTCAAGAAGCAGATAATCAGGTTGAAGCTCGAGGATTTTGAGAGGGCAACGATGTTGGCTCGTCAGCTTGGGGAAGAGGATGAGTCCTTTTAGAGGACGTCCTGGAAGTTCTCGAAGAAGAAGAACAGGTTTTTCAAGAAGAAAAAGTCTGAAAAGTCTGAGCAGCCTAAGCCTAAGTCTGTAGGTGGAGAGTCCAAAGAAGCGTGGCGGACTCTAAGTCAGTGGTCCCGGGAAGGGATTTTTACGCTATAGGTATGGTGAACCTGGGCATATTAGTCGTGAATGCTCACCCACGGAACAAGAAAGGCGATAACAAGAAAGCAAGCGTGGTGAAAGGCTGAAGAAGTATTGGAATCTAAAGGCGGTTTCAGCCATTGCCATGGAAGAGGCTGTCTTGTATTTGGATAAGCCCGCAAGCAAGGACATCATGGATATGTTTGCTGGACAGGTGATTAGATTCTTGGGCAGAATCATGGGCCGAAACGTTGTTGTGTTATTGGATTGTGGCTCTTCTGACATGTTTATCTCTTCTAAGTTGGTGGAAGAAGCGCACCTACCTTTTGTAAAGACTAATAAGTACAAGGTAGATGGGCCTTTGTGAATGATTCCCAAGTGGAGGATCGTAAACCTGTTGGGGTGCCCTTGTGTATTCAAGGATACCAGGAAAAGCTTGAGTTTGACCTCTTGGATGTTGGCCGGTATGATGTGGTGCTGGGGATAACATGGTTGCAGCGGGTTAAGCCTACTGTAATAGATTGGAACACTCACCAGGTGACGCTGAAGCATGATTGACGTGAGATCTATCTGCACGGAAGTCCTTTGACGGGAACTTCCAAGATCGTGTCATCGCTTCAGGTCAAGAAACTGGTATGTAAATCTTCCAATCAATGTTTTCTTTTATTTATTGATTGATGAATGTTATCCTGCTTCTGAGTGCTATCATATGAGTGCTGATAGTGAGGTCATAGAGAATTCAAAGGGCCATAAAGAGTTGCAGGATGTGTTCCCTGAGGAACTGCCTGAAGGTCTTCCACCGAGTAGAGAGATTGAACATGAGATTGATTTAGAGCCTGGATCCAAACCTGTGTTTCGTAGCCCTTATAGATTGTCCATATTGGAACAAGAGGAGGTGAAGAAGCAGGTTTTGTGAGACCTAGCAAATCCCCTTATGCTGCTCCTGTCATATTCTAGTCAAGAAAAAGGACGGATCAATGCGGATATGCATTGATTATCGTGCCTTGAATAAGATCACGATCAAGAATAGGTACCCCTTGCCTAGGATTGACGAGATTATAGATAGATTAACAGGAGCTAAATATTTTTCTAAGTTGGATTTGCACAGTGGTTATCACCAGATAAAGGTGAAGGAGTCGGATGTACATAAGACTGCCTTCAGGACCACTTTTGGTCATTTTGAATTTTTGGTGATGCCTTTTGGACTAACGAATGCTCCTGCTACTTTTTCCAGAATGATGAATGAGGTTTTTGCAGGATGTCTGGATACTTTTGTTGAAGTATTTTTAGATGATATCCTGGTGTATAGCAAAACCTTAGAGGAACATTTGAATCATTTGCGTTTTGTTTTAACTCTACTCAGACAGCATAAGTTGTATGCAAAGATGTCAAAGTGTGAATTTTTGAAAGCATAGGTGGAATATTTGGGCCACATTGTATCTGCTGAAGGTGTAGCTGTAGATCCCAAGAAGACGGAGGCAATTCACACGGGGGGTGACTCCGGGCAACGAGAGCTGTTGGATAGGCATATTCACCCCTTATTCCTTAATCTACACCGTACATAAAGTTTCTCGTTTGTGGGGTATGCAAGTACAAAATTTGCTATACTGTATAATAAGATTCGCAAAATACTATAAGATTTCAAGCGGAGTACTATATGGTGTTGATTTCGTACGTGCAAAATACAATTATGAGGGCTCTCGCTGCCCTACGTCACCCCCCGTGTGAATATGCACCCAAACCAAAGGGGGTTTAAGGGGGATTTTAATTTAAATGTGTTGGACCCAATGGTTGTGTTAATTAATGTCAATGGTAGTTATGTATTGGTTGTTAATGTCAATTGTTATGTGTTGGTTGTTATGTGTTGGAGGATTTAATTTTTATATGTTGTATGTTAATGGTTTGTGTTGCAAAAAAAGGTTTTTGGCCTTGGGCCTTAGGACCCCCTCTCTCGTGTGACAAAAATTTTAGAATTCAAACCAGAAAAAAAAAACTAGAAAAAAAACTAGAATTCATTTGAGGCTTTCATCACCTGTAGCTTTTGAATTTCATCACAATAAAACAAATAGAACATAAGTAAAACTTACCATAAAGATAGAGCAGATTGATCCCATTATTCTGAAAGTCATAAAGTTTGCAACAGCCATACACAAACATTTTTCAATCGAATTTAACAATGACCTTTGGCCTCCATGGATTCTTGTGGTGAGAAACCAAAGTGGGAAACTTTTTCGCTTGTTAGCACAAGGATCTAAAAGCCTTGGAATTTGCTTAATAAGCGCCTCAAAATCTAAAATGCATGGTAATTTTTGCAAGCTTCATTCGGAATGAGCCATAAAACAATATCAATAGTGCAATCCTCATTAATCATTTGGTAGGATGTGAAAGTCTACCAAACCCGGCCGAAAAATTGATGTTTTAGCATAGATAACTTAACCAAACATATCCATATCATACACTATCAAAAGATCGAGGAGAGAGCTTTCCAACGCATAATAAAATCATCTAAAAGCGAGCTACGGATCAAAAGTTATGATAAAAATGTGTTGCCGGGAAACCGCACTACATGCGCCCTTCAAGCCCTTCATGTGCCCAACCCGGCCGAAAAATTGCTGTTTTAGCATAGATAACTTAACCAACCATATCCATATCAATACACTATCAAAAGATCTGGGAGAGAGCTTTCCAACGCATAATAAAAATCATCTGAAACGAGCTCGGATCAAAAGTTATGATAAAAATGTGTTCTTTGCGGAAACCGCACTACATGCGCCCTTCAAGCCCTTCATGCGCCCTTCAAAGCCCTTCATGTGCCCATTATGCACCACACACACAAAAAGAGGGCTTTTGTTGTGAGCCATTAGTTGTTGACCATTATGCACCACACGCACAAAAAAAGGGCTTTTGTTATGAGCCATTGGTTGTTGACCATTAAAAAAAAAGGCTAAAATCAATGGCTCAGAAATGGTGCACTCTAGATGTACGCATTAGTACATCCATTTGAATACATCACGAAATCATAGGAAAACCTTAGTGAAAAACGTACAAAAACACAAAGAAAACCCCCTGTTATTATGCTACATATTCAGTCTTGGCCTGTGCCAAAGAATGTATCTGAGTTGCGTAGTTTCTTGGGATTGGCCAGTTATTATCGCAGATTTGTCTGGAAGTTTGCCAAAATTGCAGCTGCTTTGACTATGTTGTTGAAAACTAATGTCCAGTGGCAATGGATGGGGAAGCAGCAACAGGCAATGGATATGTTGAAGAGGTTGCTAACCTCAGCGCCTATTCTGTTGATTCCAGACATGAGTAAACCTTATGAGGTTTACACAGATGCACGTGGTTATGCCATTGGTGCTGTTCTCATGCAGGATGGCAGAGTAGTGGCGTATGAAAGTCGCCAACTCAATGCCGCTGAGAAGAACTATTCCACCTATGAGCAGGAGCTACTGGCAATGGTTCATGTGCTCAAAGTCTGGAAACACTATCTCCATAATAAATGTGAGTTTGTGGTCTATACTGATCATAAACCGTTGAAATTCCTGCAAAGCTAGGCCGAGAGGCAAGCAAGATGGTTGGACTTTCTTTCTCAATTTCATTTTCATGTTGAACATCTTCCCGGGAAAAAGAATCCTATTGCTGATGCTCTCTCTAGGGTTCAGGAAGTAAATGTGATGGTTCAATGTGAAATTGCCTTGGTGTCACAGATTAAGCAAGCATATGACTTGGATGCCTATATTCTGAATATGCAGCATCTATCCAAGTTACCCGATGCTTGGGATATCCAGAATGGACTCTGGTATCATAAGGGACGTATTTATGTTCCATCTATGGACACTTTGAGAAAGCAATTATTGAGCGAATTTCATGATGCACCCTATGATGGGCATGGGGGTGAATGGAAAACTTATGAATCGCTCAAGAGAATGTTTTACTGGCCTAGCTTGAAAGAGGACGTGCAAGAATATGTAAAAGTTTGTGAGACTTATCAGCAGGTTAAAGCGGGTCGAGGCAAGACTCCAGGGCTTTTGCAACCTCTGCCTGTGCCAAAGGAGAGGTGGAGTGAAATCTCTATGGATTTCATTGTAAAGTTGCCTCGTACTGTGCGTCACTATACCCACATACTTGTCATTGTGGATAGGTTGACGAAGTATGCACGTTTTATACCTTTGACAAAGGATGCTGATGGCTTGGCGGTGGCCAAGGCTTATATGCAGCATGTATTTCCTATTTTTGGATTACCCAAAGCTATTGTAAGCGATCGAGATGTGAAATTCACTAGGAATTTCTGGCGCGAATTGTTCTCCAGATTAAAATGCACTCTTGAGTTCTCTAGTGGAGATCATCCGTAAAACGGATGGGCAAGGCGAAAGAGTGAATCGACTGGAGGATATGTTGAGATCTTATGTGGCCACTCAGCAATCCAGATGGGAGGACTATTTGCCAATTGTAGAGTTTGCTTACAATAATGGGTTCCAACAGAGCATCAAGACTAGCCCGTTTGTGGCTATGTTTGGGAGAAGTCCCAGAGGACCTGTATCACTTGGTTTTGATGGGCTAAAAACTGATGCTGCTATAAGTATGCTTGAAGGCATGGATGTGACACTTGGGTTGTGTCAATTGCATATGAGACAGGCCCAGGATCGGGCAAGGGCACGTGCCAATTTGTCAAGAGCCCCGATCGAGCTACATGAGGGTCAGATGGTGTACCTTCGTGTAGTCTTTCCTGCAAATCTGAAAAGAAAAGCAAGCAGGAAAGAAACCAAAGCTCTCCCCGAGATACAGTGGTCCTTATAAGATTTTGAAGAAATATAGTGATGTTGCCTTCAAGTTGCAACTTCCACCGAATGTGAACATTCATCCAGTTTTCCATGTGAGCCAATTGCGACCAGCTCTGGGGAAAGCTGCGAATGTTGTGCCTTCTCAGGAACACATGGTGGAGTTGGATAGAATTCCGACCCCTGAAAGAATATTGAATTCCCGGATAGTACGGATCCGCCAAAGAGACCAATTTCTGGTGAAATGGAAACATAGACCTGTCTCAGAGGCGACGTGGGAGAGTCATCGTTTCATGACTCAATATCCAGATGTTATGGCTCAATGGTCTGGAGCCGATTCTTGAGGACAAGAATCCCAGGGGGGGAGTAATGTTATGCCTAAATATTTTTACGGACCATTGTTTGAAATTTTGCATGCATGCTAATGTTTAGCATAATAGAATGTTCTATGGTTGACCATAGATGGGTAATGGTCGCATGTCGCCTAGTCTAAGTTGCTGTGGTATGTCATGGCTGGACAGACTAGGGGACTGGGTTGCCTTGTTCCATGGCTATGGGAATAACCTTGGCCATTAAAAGTTTATCTATTTGGAATAAACAACAACAAGGCAATATATATGGTAGTATATTAAGCTAAGGTAAGAAATACCTTTAATGGTTTTATGAACCATTGCTTTTAAAAGGGTGAGCACCCCTTAAATCGAGGATGCCACCCTGTTGCTGTAATGACAGCCTGAACGGCCTTGGCGGCAGGCCGGACCTGCTATCCGGCAAACCCACCTGACTTCTGGGTGGTCGCCACGTGGCCTTGCCACGTTGGCAGCAGATTAGATTAAGGTTACAGGCCAAAAGATGGAAGGAGGAAGCGGGATTGGACAGAAGGAGAACTAAGGGGGCATCCAGAAGAGGAACAAATTGAAGGAAGCGGATTTGCAGAGGGTGGAAACCCGTTGAATTGCTAGGAAGTCCGTGTAGGCTTTTGGAGGGTGATTCTACAGCCGGAGTGGGCGTTCAGGTGGGTCTCCCGCTCTTGGGTGGAGAATATTAAATTAATTGGACTGTCTATGGCAGCCCAGAAATACATGAACCAAATGAATAAGCTGCCTATACCGCTCTCTAGCAATCATACTAGGCAGCTAGATGGGCTTCCTAGTTGTTCTCTCATGAATCTGGAGTAAGGCCTACCAAAGCTGTATTCAAGGCTGTAATCATAATTGAGAAGTTGGTGGCCAGCCTTCTGATAGCAGGCATGTTCGTACAGCCATAAGCCCTTCTGTACCACCTGGCTAAATAGACCCTTGTGCACTGGTGAGACAAGCGCCTAGCATTGGTATGGGGCGATGTTAAGCGGGAATCAATAGTCCAATATCACAAGAGCCTAGTTTGAGTATCATAATGATACCTAGCTCTGCAGGAGGAGTTGCAGAGAATGAAGAAGTGCGGAAGTACTTCTTCAAGGAAGTTTTATGCATCACATCTGCATAGATAAGCGTGGCTTATCTGGCAAAGAACTATAGGTGCTAGTGAGGCAAAATCTGTCACCGGTATGGGACGGTGTTGGATCTAACCAACAATCTAGTAACTTAGGTTCTTAAGATGTTTGCAGTTTCTCCCTCACTTTGGATCCACCCGGTAGCGGGGTTCTAGGACGGCACGCATCGTCTAGATATGGTTGGGTGTGTCTGCCGGGCGAGATGCTATGAATGCGTGTGGTGGATTCCATATGTCTGTTGTTCTTGGTCCGTCGGTCGTTGCTTCATTATTGACACTACTAGATAACTCTTATGCATGTTACTAACACGTGGAGGCTTGTGCAGGCTGTTTGATAGCTGGCGGAGCATACATGTGCATTAGTTATCTTGTGTTGTCGTCTTGTTATCTGTGTACGTGGTTTTCATGTATATAGCCTCGTGGGAGGCAGTACTTGTTCTGTGTATTCTGATGGTTTGATGTGAATACAAATCGAAATTTTTGGTACTAAAATTTTGGTTTGTAACAAGGGATATTCCGGTTAATCCAGCAATGCGGAGTGATGAATATTCATTAAATGGTTTTGTTAAGATGGAATGCGCCAAGGTCTTATATAAGGTGTCTCGTTTTTCTAGCTGGAGATAATTGCAATCAGATTATAGTTCCAAGAGTTGTCCATGCTGGAGTTCTTGCAGAGCACGAGGGATGTAATTGACCATCATTTCGTTATCTTGATGCGCCTTATTCACCTATGGATTGTTGAACTTGCTCTTGAACCTTATTGCCTCCAATGTTGAATGTTATCATTTTTATTGCCCCTTAAAATTAGAAGCCATTGTCTCTATGGTCCATTTGTTGCCATGTTTTGGCTATGTTGTGCATCTAAGCCTAACGAACCAAGACCAAGTGCATGCCGTGAATCAAAATTCGTCACACCATGGAGCTTCTGAAAAATACAGTCGGTGCCATTTTTGGAACTCCTGGAGCTTGAATTGCCAAGTTTGACCTGTTTTGGAAAGCTACGATTTGCACGGGCAACTCAAATAGATAATGGCTACAAGCAATCAATTGTCTTTGCGTTTCTGAGAGTAAAGAGTTGCCATCCTTTTAAGCTGAATAATCTATTTGTATGACCAAATTTTGTTAATGATCTAGAACTGTTTCAGGAAAAATTCGAACAAGGAAAAATTGCAAATTGTTACAGAAAATTTGGAGCTGGGGGTACTCGGAGCAGATTCTTTATGCCTAAATTGTTCACAGGGATAGCTTGCAAGTTGTGGTCTATGCAAAATGATAGTTATTTTTTGAACCAGAGTTTGTGCGGAAGTGAATTTCTGCAGATTAGCCTGTACTCTTATTCTATTTCTATTGTTGAAACTCAAACAAACAAGATGCTAACGCATCAATGGGTTGCCCGTTGAAAGACCCAATGATGCATCCACAACTAGGCATCATTATAATCATCTATGCCCATTAAGAAATGTTGGGTTCACATAATGCACAAGATGTTTATTGCAAAGTCCCATACTTTGCCATAATCAATTGTTTGGCTTATTTAACTTACTTTACAGTGTAAAACTTTCATACTTATGCTTCTAACCCATCCAAATATATTCTTGCTATTGCAATGACATAACAAAACTACCTAGAAAATGCATTGAAGTATCTTACAATGCCTATTTATCAAATGCCACAAGTATTGACTACAACGGAATCACTTTACCCTTTACATTACATTGGTTTTGATCTTTTGGTCTTCTAATCTTGTATTCCACCTTAAGTTCACAACTTACACAGTTAGAACACATAGATTATTCGTGCAGAGGTAACGATATCATGGAAAGGCAAACAGTCAAATGCAAAACAATATTTTAGGCATGAATGTTTAAAGACAGAAAACAAAATGCATATTGGTTCTCTCTCTAGGCATAATAATGTGCTCAAACATGCCACGCGGGCTCTAACATGCCACCTATGTTCCAACTTGTCAAGGTGGCTTAAATATGCCACGTGGGCTCCAACATGCCACCTAGGCTCCTACATGCCAAGGTGGCATAGGGTCACCTAGGCTCCAACATGCCAAGAATCCATTACTAAGCAAGCACTGTGTTGTTTAAATATTGGACATCAATAGTGGCTCTAACTGCACATGCATAGGTTTGAACCAAAGAAATGTTTGTGGGGGCGATAAACCTCTTGTAAATATAAGTTCTTTCAACACTTTGTTGTGAGACAATGTATATTTTGTTGTGGATTTGACTCTGGACACTATGACAGAAGGTGATCTGAGATCTTTGAAAGGAGCCAAAATGCAACAATGGCCTTGAACATAACACCAAGCAAGGACCTAGAGAGTTGCTATGGTTTTGGGGAAACAAGCAAATCTTAAATTATTACAAAGACATTATTAAACTGGTCATCTCACACAACACATTTTTGGGTTCTTGCACTAGAAGACCTAATGTTCAAAATTCTAGTGATGTCACAATGGATCGACTGCAAGATTCAATGGCTTTTAAACCGTATTCTTACTCTATAAACTTCATCTATTAACTCTGTCGTAAGGAACTTGAGCTGAACTGGAGTTTTTATCCCACACTTAAGTCGTACCATATGCTTCCCCTTTGTATAAAGGGGATTTCCTATTCCACATTCCCAAGTTTTGTATATCTAATTTTCTGCGTGCAAGAGAAAACTTCGACAGTTTCTCCCCAAAAGTTAGAAATGAAAAGTGGAACAGCAAGCACATAAGACTGATGAAAGAAAGATACCGCCGATATGTGTCAGAGTGTTTTTGTGCCTCAAATGGAGGAGAACCAAAAAGGAATTCATAACACAATATTCATGTTCCTTGCTTTCCACTGTAATAATGTGGAAATCATGTAGGCTGTTTTGCGAACATTTCGGATGGTAGGTAATCAAGTGTTCCACACATTGTACGCCTCCTGTTGAAAGTGTGAACAGACCACCCAAAATCTGCTATCTTAAGTTCCCCCTGCTACAAATAGGAAATGGTGAGCCTCGAAAGACACATTACAATAGGGGGATAAACACTAAGCTTACCTTTATTTCAATAAGCAAATTCTCGGGTTTAATATCCCGATGAATAACATGTTTCTCGTGACAATACAAAGCCGATAGACGTGCCGGAGAAGCAACAAAATTTGAAGCATATAACGGGTTAAGCATTAGAATAATGTTACGGATATACAATACAATAAAAATTACTCATGTCTTCACGCCAAAAGACGCTTCTCACTAAAAACTTTGCATCTGACAGCCTAAGGATGTTGGGGTGCCTTAAATGGCTCTGTATTTCAATTTCTCTTTGAATTATTAGTTTCAAGGCCATTTCGTTGACCCTAATTTCAAAAAATTAGAATTTCAATGCAGAATCCACTTAATCAAAACCGTGAGCTCTAAACCAGTAGAGCAATCACTTATTTAGGGCTCCATTATTCTTTGTAACAAGCACCTATTGAACAAGCAAGTAGAATGTACCTTATTATCCGGGGCTTCAACCATCTTAAGCGGACTTATCAAGCATCACATATGACCAAAACCCACAAAGGAAACTCAAGATTTACATTTCGCTTTTTAAGTGACCAGATCCGCTTCAAAAATAAGAAATGCATCTCGTTCTAGAAAAATGGATACGTTTGCCCTACGTATCCAAGCGATAGTGTTCTAGAAACTGAACAAACGCTTATTGCCAACAATCCAAGTGGCTCTTGTATATTATGTACCTCCTCTCTCCGGTTCGAGGAGGAAAAGAAATCTACAATGGTAGAGTGGCACATGAAGCAAAGACAACTCGTTCATTTCCTCCATACAACTAGGTTGTGTTGGCATCTTTGTTTCTTCCAGATCACAAAGAACCACATTTGTCCGGGAACCGGATAGCATTGAATATGATAAACATAGCAAAGCAGACAAGTTCTTGCCTTCCTTCGGTTGAGTACCTTCTCCAAAACTAATGGCCAAGATCAGAAAACTAATGCCCACGGTATGAATGGCATCAGTTCAATTGTAACCATATTTGAGTACCATGTTGGGCTTTCATAATTTGCAGATTTGCATGCCATGTTTTCGTATTCATACTTTGCTGGGATTAAGAAAATCTGCCGATGATCATTACGTTGTCATGTCGACAATGCAACTTCATGATCTCCCTCTGAACTTGTCGAGAATCGATTGTTCTTCTCAAGCAAGGTATATAAAGCACATTGCTCCTGCGCTGAAATTGAGCTCCCTTTTTCGTTTGGGAGGCCAATACCGCACAACAGATCTTCCAATAATGTTTTTGGATGGGTAATGGACCCCTAAAACCATATTAAATAGCTTAATGAGTACACTTTTCCGCCTTAAGAAATCGTCGAAAATAATTTGAAAGTTTCTCACCAAACATGAGAATCACAATTGTTGTTCCTATTATCTCCCATTACAAATACATTCCCATTGGGCACATACTGCACATAATCCAAAGACAAAATTTAAATTGGGCCTCTAATCATTAAGGAGTAGAAGTTAACAGAACTTACTGTCGTATCCATATCATAAGTTGGAGGCTCAGCAATAAACTTCTCATCCTTTGGAGTTCCATTGATCAAAAGTTTAACATTGTGCACCTACATATGTTGATGCATAGACAGAATTAAGGCCTCAAATAATAATCAACATTGACTAAAATGATCGTGAAGCCCTCTTTCTGTAAGACATTGGAAGTGTCAACACAACATTCTGGAGGTTTGGGACACTACCTGCATGGATTTTGGAGCTTTGAAAGTAACAATTTCGTTAACATTTGGGCTTCTAAAGAAGTAGGAAATCTGCAAACAAATTAGCACAAACAGTATGAGCACTAGATCGTCCTAAGACTCAACATAAAGCAGCCAAACAACAATCAAAGTAGTGAGACAAACCGAGGCAACATACCTGGTGAATTTAATAATTTCATATAGCAGTAAACTCAGACAACTTCTTGCAATCCCAATTGTTCTTTTATGGGTTAAACCATATTATTACAACCTGGACCACAGTCTGATAAAAGAATTGAAGGAAAATATTAGAACACAGCTTTTTCAAACCTACAAGCATTTCGCAGTATATAGCATCTATGAGAATGTGTTAGCGGCCTTGTGTAGTGATACAAAGCCATGGAGATGACAACCAGATTTGAATATAGGCCGAACATAGCCGTAGTTTAAAAAGGAAGAGCAAAATAAATATGATCCCACTTAATATCATATGGGAAAGTTTCTATGTGCATATATGCGAAACCAAAGTATGCAGATAGACCAACAAAAGCTTGCAATCATTATTTGTGCACTGCAACAACATGCACTAACATGCGTAACTTTGTATTGCAAACAATTTTAAAGTAGACACATAGAGTGCATCTCAGAAATAAGGTATGGTGCTTAGACATAATGGCAGATGATGATGAAGACCTGTTGATTAACTAAATTTATGTCTATAGTCCACAAATGCCTGTCATTAACACGCGCCCACAATTTGCTTCACATAATGTTTTATATGTGAGAGCATGCAAATTAGAATGCAGCTTGCAATCTATACAGGACCCAAGCATACAAACTAAACTCACAAAATTGCGTTTATCCTCCATGGAGACCAAACCTCTACTGACCGCACCTTTACTGTAACAAAGAGCAAACCTCGAATATGGCAATCTACGTCTCACCTGGTCACTGAAGTCGGAATGCAATCTGCAAAAATAAAGCCTTGCATATGCTTAGCAACTGCACAATCCGTGAATTCGACCCAAATTGACAATAAGAATAAAGCGTTGGTCTAGTAGCCAAGGAAAATACGTTGAATCCTGGAGTAGATAAGTGCCGGATTAATGCCAAAGCAGAGATTGGGCGCCTGAGAAAAATACTGAACCCCAAGAACCGAAAATCGAGCAGGCCCAGCGTAGGCAGAAAGTTTCGTGGTTCTTCCTCTCTTTCAAATTTTCGTCCTCGTCCATTTAAGCTTCTGCACAACAAAACATGAGAGTAAGATTCAGGACTGAATTCTCCGGCTAAAATGACTATGGGCGAAATGCAGGCAAGAAAAAGAAAAAAGAAAGAAAAACCATCATGCATTCGAGAAAACAGAAGCAAATGATTGATTTTTAAATGTAACATCACACCAAGCCGACCATGAACTCTGCACTAAGATCTCTAGACTGAAAAAAGTCGGCCATCAGGGCTAAGCTCAGGCCGGTCAAAATGGGATAAGCTCGGGCATAAGCCCTGGAAAAGACCTTCAAAGGAAGAACCAAGATTACACATGGTTATGAAGCCATTACTGGAGCTTATATTGCCTCGAAAAGAAGTGCAAGGCGAATTAAAAACCGGATTACTTTTAATACCAGCTGTGGCGATGGCAGAGCAAAGGCATCGGATCAGAGAGCGAAAAATGAAATATATTCTTCTTGCTTGCCATAGCCAAAATGTGAAAGGAAGAACGAGTGTCAGAAACGCAAATCATGCCAGAGTCTAGGATGGAAATAAAGAAAGGAAGAGGTAATATCTCGAAAAGAAGATGAAGCTTTATTTTCAATTGGCGCGTCTTGGTCTGAGAATGCGCCCTTCTCCTTCGAATCCAATCGAGGAGAATAAAAGACAACAGATCCAACAAGAAATCCTATGACCATAGCGGCTTACCCCGAAATCCGTCCACAATGCGGTGCATCACGGACGATCCGCCGACCACATCCCCACCCTCCGCCAAGCTCATGTAAAATCCACGCCCCGTCTAAGTGTATCGAGGGGCCCCTCAAATCCCAAAAGTCCACGGCCGATGATGCGAATATGCTACAACATTCTTCAATCGCGGCCCTCTATCCGTATTGCCCCATACTCCCCAAGGGTTGCCCTACGGGAACCCAAAAAAAAATTCCATTCCATCAAATTTAAATCTTTGCATCATTAGTTCTTTTCTTTTTTTGTCTATTTTGAGATTTTGGGAATATATATGACATGTATCTGGGAAACGTACTTGCAGCAGAAGTACACAATTCATATGCTACCATAATAAGATTTTTGTCAGATATTCTGTATCTATTATAAGAAAAAACTCTATCTTCTATCTTAAATCCCTTCTTCTTTGGCTAAATACCCATATCTTTGACCCTTAAAACATACTTTTGTCCTTTGATTTCTATTAAAAGTAGTTCATGGTACCTTCTTCCCATCTTCCTTGATCAAAATACCTGCATCTTGCCCTTAAAACTGATTTTCTTCCTTGTATTCCTATTAAAGCTAGATGTTGGCACTTCATGACATATGGTGGTAATCTAGGTTGGCTGCCAAATAAAGCCTGGAGATTCAGAACATTATATTGTAGATAAGCCTAGTACGCCAGGATTTAGGCTTATCATCTGGAGGTTCTACCGAGATCTCTGTTGGAGAGATTTCTGTCTGGTGGAACTCAATAGCTGTTGGATATAAAGAAAATGTTGACTAGGAGTAAGGCAAAGGGAGACAGGCCAGAAAATACTATGCTTGAACATGTAGGGGTGAGCCCCAAATTTGTGCATCACAATATGGAGCTATGCCTTGTGTGACACCGGAGGCTCAGCACATGCCATATCATCAGATGCTAAACACTTCTCAACCATTTAATATGTAACGGGATTTTGAAGCAGGAATGCCCGCTAAAAGTGGAGAAGTTGCAGAGGAAGTCCCATCAATCATTGATACTAGTCAAGTAGTCACTATCATATATCTCGAAAATATTCTTACACCATTGGCATTTGGAACGCCTGCTTATAGTGCAGATATTGGTCCGGCTGAATTTGTGCCATTGTGTGAGGAATTCTATGGTCAGTATGAATATAGAAGAGGTATCAAGGTGGAGATCTTTGGAAAATGCATGAAAGGAGAGGATGCGCAGGGGTGGTATGATTTTTTTTATAACTTATGAAGGAGGTACTTGGCAACATCTGGTTGAATCTTTTTTGGACAGATCTAGAGGAGATATAATTTCAGATTCTTTAATGGAGGAATTGCATTGCTTCAAAATAGGTCACACTGAGCCTGTTGCTAAGTATGTGAAGAGATTTGGTAGATATTGTAAGCTCTGTAGAGAACAGGGAGTAGAGAAAAAATATGTCAAAAGTTGCATAAACTGAAGAAGAAAGGGGAAATTAAGAATCTGGCACAATTGTTCAGCAAGGCTAAAGCTTTAGCTTAGGATATGCATAGTACATTTTAGAGAGCCAAAGCTTCCAAATGCCCAGCCCACATATGTTATTAATAGAGAAGAAATGTTTGACGCAGTGGAAGTCACCTGTTACACTATAAAAGGAGCAAGGAGTGAGAAGAAAAGGGGAAATAATGACTTAGAAGGTGGTCTGGCTGAACTCAAGGAAGAATTGAGAAGGGCGCAAGAAGAGTTGAAAATGCAAAAGGAACATATAGCAGCACATATAGACGGATTCAAATTATTGCTCGAGGAATTGAAGAGTATGAAGGAGGTGATGACCAAGAAGGAGATACTATGCAAGAACTGCCAGAAGGTAGGTCGTGATGAATCAAAGTGTTTTAGGAGACTGTGTCTCAAATGTGATAAGTCAGGTCATTTTGGAAGGGAATGCCCAATTTGTAATTATTGTGGTCTTGATCACGACGAGCAATTTTGCCAAATTAAAGCATTTGATTTGTCAAAAGAGATTAACAGGTCAATAAGCAAGGGCAAAGGAGAAACAAGTGCATGCATGATAGAATTATGTGAATCAGCATGTACTTCAGTTTTAGCAGTGACTAGGCACTAGCAGAACAAAGAAGGAAGCGCGGACTTCGGGAAATTTCATCAGCTGCAGTAGCTAACACTATGGCAGATAGATTTGAAGTACCCTCTGCTCCCAAGTTGCATAATTTGGAGCCTACCACTCAAAGCCAGATGTAGGTGGAACATTTATTGAAAGGTATAAAAATCTCAATTGATTTATTGACCTTATTTAGAAACCGAGCTATAGACAGGGGTTCCTTAGGTTGGTTGAACCATTAGCTGCAGGAGAGAATACTTTACTTATGCAGGAAGGAAATATAGAAGACCCAGATGTATCGACATGTTCAGCTTAGATCTGGAGTTATAATTTGACGAAGTAATAATAGATGGAGGATCTGGTGTAAATATAATGCCATATCATATAATGGCAAAATTGGGGTTGAAAATAAGGTCGACCACTCCCTTAGTTATAAGAGGATTTAACCAGCAAGCAGCCCTGTGGGATTGGTGGAGAATGTAAGGCTCAATGTGAAGGTGGTAATATCATATGCTAACCTTATGGTAGTGTCGCCGCCTAAAAGTCAAGGGAATAGTAGCTATGATTTGTTGTTGGGGAGGACATGGTTGCGATTAGTAAATGCCAAGTCTATATGGAGTGATGGTAAGTGCATTATACAGATGGGTATGAAACTGCTAAACTTCATACAAAATTAGTACCTGGAAAGCAGGATGAGATGATTAATTATCTAGAGTTATTACAACCAGTCAGTATGGGACTATATATGTTGGCTGATACAACAGACGAGGATGCTTGCAGTGAATCGGACTTGATTGCACCTGTTTGTATGTTTTCGGAGAAATGTTTGTCAGTGGATACCACCTTGTGGTTTGATGGTGGGGTTTCAAGGAAGCTTGGTCATTAGGGATTTTTTGAGATCATAAAAGGGCCTTCTAAGAATTGTTGACTAAGCTATATGAACTACCAATCAGAAAACAAAACTGCTAATCCGGTCAGCAAAACAGTTATAACTAACTCACTGGATCACATTTTCTAGCATAAGTGTTGATAGAAAAGTCCAAATGAGCTCTTGTTTGGTGCAATAGATAGATCTCATTGAGATCTTTCTAACCTTGGGTGGTTTGCATATCTTTTAGCCCCGTAAGATAGTAAAAAATGGTAAAAACCATATTTTTTGGAGTTTTGACAATCATAAGTGGTTAAAATATGTGCAAAGCACCTAAGGTTGGAAAGATCTCAACGAGATCTATCTATTGCACTAAACGAGAGTTCATTTGGACTTTTCTATCAACAGTTATGCTAGAAAATGTGATCCCGAGGAGGAGTGGTTATAACGCTTTTTGGCCCCGGACTGTCGACTCGATTTCTGATTGGTAGTTCATTTATCTTCATTTGGCTTAGTTGGCATATTTTGAAGGCCCTTTTTTAATCTCAAAAAAACCCTAATGTGTTTTAGCAATAGGAGTGGTGCTTTAAAGATCAGGAAGGGAAGATGATTGAATCGAAGGGCCAAGTAATATACTTGTGTTCCAATAATATGGCAGAGTATAAAGCATTCTGGACTGCAAATGGCATGCCTTAATGGTGTTAACAAATTACAAGTAGATGGTGTTTTAGAGCTCATTTGTAAGCAAGTAAATCGTGAATATCAAGTTAAGCAATCGCGCCTAGTGGTGGCTTACGAATAAGTTATAGAAGCATGCAAGCAATTCGAATACATACGCATTGAACATGTGCCTAGGGCAAGCAATGAAGAAGCGGATGCATTGTGCAAACAAGCTATTTTTTGAAGCATTTGCTGAAGAATGTGTGCCAGAGGAAGAAGTACCACATGATGCTATGATGCATTACAGTGAAATCTTCACCATCATTGCAGAGCTAATGGCATACTAAAGAGCTTTCTATAATGAAGAATGGAGTAAAGCATGCGTTAAAAGTTGGTAAAAAAGTAGATGAATCTGAAGCAAATGAGTTGAAGAAATTATTCCAAGAATTTGAGGATTGTTTTGCATGGGATTATAAAATGTTGGGATAAGACTGCATTTGTGACACCATGGGGAGTTTTTGCAATGAATGTCATGCCTTTCGGACTCATGAATGCCCCTGTCACTTTCGGGCAATGGAGGTGGTATATGCTTCTATGTTAGGCAAAGGATTGGGCATATTTTTGGATTATTTATGTCTGGCCAGTGAGAAGAAGCAGCATGTGAGCCAGCTGAGGGAAGTGTTGAGTTTGAGCATCAGAAATCAGGTATGCCTTAACCCCCTAAAGTGTGTTTTTATGATGACTGAAGGAGTGTTGTTAGGACACAAACTAACCAATCAGGGACTTGAAATAGCTGGGGAGAGAATACAGAAAATATCAAAGTTACCAGTTCCAAGGACTGTGAAGGAGGTGAGGAAGTTGATTGGAACATGCTCATTCGCATATCTCTAATTTTTCCCATCTCGTAGCCCCAATTGCCAAGCTCACACGAGTGGGAAGGTTAGGTAAAGGCGATAGCAAAAGGATGAAGGTAGAGTGGAATGAAGAGTGCGTTATGGCCTTTGATTGTTTGTTGCAAGCAATGAAACAAACAACAGGCCTGTCACCACCTCATGGAGGAAAAGCATACCAAGCATATGTCACCGTAATAGAATTAGCAATTGGTATAGCCTTGTGTCAAAATGGGGATGATAAGCGAGTAAATGTGATATCTTATTCTGGGAAACTGCTTGGGGCCTTGAAGGAAAGATATCCCTTGTTGGAGAAGTATGCATTGGGGTTGGTATGTGTATTTGAGAATGGATATTTATTGTTCGACCAACCAACATACAGATGTGATTATTAAGAAGAATCTGATGGCATTGCTAGGAGGCAAAGCAATGAAAAAGGCTACTCTTTATAGGTGGCATGCGTATTTGCAGCAGATCAACTTCACAATCAAGCCGGATACTTCATTATCAGATCCAAGTATGTATATACCCCAAACATTTATGTCTGAAGATCGTACACAGGAATATGCAGTAGAAGATGAAAGTATGGAGATGAATCTATTGCATGTTCATGATTCCTGGATGATGCCATATGTATACTTGCTGCAAGGTAAGAAGTTGCCCAAATACTATAGTAGTATAGAAACTAAAAGAATCAAACAGCATTTATCATATTTTGTTTTGGTGGAAGGGATTTTATGTAAAAGAGATTTTATATAAAAGAGATCCTCGAAGAGTTCTTTTGAGATGCTTAAATGAGGAGGAGTAGGGATATGCTCTTGAACAGTGCCACTATGGAGCTTGTGCAGGGCATTTTGCTAGGCAAGCCATAGCCAAAAGAGTAATGCGAGCAAGGTTTTATTGGCCTACTCTTTACAATTCCATCTATATATCATGAGATGCCATTATTCTCAAATTTTTGCCCCAAAACGAATGAACTTTACAGAACTGCGTACTATACCCACTAGTGGTCCCTTTCATACCTGGGGCCTTGATTTTATAGGTCCTCTTCCAACCACTTCTGCTGACTACCAGTATATTCTTATGGCCACAGATTATTTTACCAAATGGGTAGAGGCTATTCCGGCAAGGTTTACTAATGCACAAGTAACTGGTTCATTTGTGTTCCATCATATATATTGCAGATTTGGGGTGCCGCAGGTGTTGCTCAGTGATAGGAGGACTCATTTTCTGAATGAAGTTACACAGGATATGACAAGTTAAGGATTCGACATGTTTTCTCGAGCTCCTATTATCCGCAGTGCAATGACAAGCAGAGGCATCAAACAAACAGCTCATCTAAATGCTAAAAAAGATGGTACATGAAAGGGGTCGAGACTGGGCAACGCACATGAGTACATCCTTGTGGGTGTTACAACTAGGTATTCCCCTTTCCAGTTGGTTTATGGACGTGAATGTTGCCATTAGTTGGAAGTGCCATCTACTGGAAGTGCCATCTATACAAGTAGCAGCTGCATTCAAATAGGAGAATATCATGACAGTAAAAGACCGAGTCTTTGAATTGGAGCAGCTTGAGGAAAGCATATATCATGCTTATTTGGCTAATCAGCTAAAGAAAAGCAAGGATTGCTGAGCCCTTCCTAATAGAATAGTTAGTATTGAAGTGGAACAAGGCACAGGAGGATACAAGAAAAAAGTTTCAGCCATTATGGGAAGGACTGTATGTAATTGCAGAGATTGCTAGTCATCACTCTTATAGGTTGAGCACATTAGAGGGCGCCATGTTTCCCAATCCCTTCAATGGATCTCAATTGAAGGTCTATTGACCTTAAGCTAATGGGGTCAGCCTTTTGTTGGGGCCTAATGTTGGCTCCCATTCTGTGAAGCCAACATGATAGATGTAGTTAGTCTGGTTTGCCTAGAATATTTAGGGGAAAAAGCAAAAAAAAAAAAAAAAGGGGTGAAAAGGAAAAAAGACAAAAAAAAATTGTTGTTTTTGTATAGAGGGATATTCCGGTTAATCCAGCAATGTGGAGTGCTGAATATTCATTAAATGGTTTTGTTAAGATGGAAGGCGCCGGGGTAAAAGCATGTTAGGGTGTACCACTTTTGGAACCTGCAAAAGTACATACACTAGGTACTTCAGAACTGGGTACTTTCTCATTTTTATTTTCATTAAAACTAGTACAAAAGTCCAAAATAAAAGTCAAGGACGCATTAATATTCAAAGTTAAGATAAAGATAATGCTACTGGAGACCAAAATATATATAAAAGTTCTAGAGTGTACCTTTTATTGAGATATTACACAAGTACCCAGTACCCAGTCCTGGGTACCTTTTTAGGTACTTTTTTTGTCACTAAATAATACTTTTTAAGGGACACCCTAACATGCTTTTACCCGCCGAGGTCTTGCATAAGGTGTCTCATTTTGTAATTGGAGGATGCAATCGGATTATAGTCCCAAGAGTTGTCCATGCTAGAGTTCTTGCAGAGCCACTGTTCTTTTTGCGCTACGAAGGACGTAATTGACCATCATGTCATTATCTTGATGTGCCTTATTCACCCAGTGTTCATCGATATGGATATGGATTGTTGAACTTGCTTTTAAACGTGGAACCTTATGACCTCCAATGTTGAATGTTATCATTTTTATTGCCCTTTAAAATTAGAAGTCATTGTCTCTAAGGTCCATTTATTGCCATGTTGTGCATCTAAACCTAATGGACCAAGACCAAGTGCATGCCATGAATCAAAATTCGTCACACCATGGAGCTTCTGAAAAATACAGTCGGTGCCATTTTCGGAACTTTTGGAGCTCGATTTGCCAAGTTTGACTTGTTTTGGAAAGCTGCAATTTGCATGGGCAACCGAAATAGATAATGGCTAGGCAATCATTTGTCTTTGTGCTTCTGAGAGTAAGGAGTTGCCATGCTTTTAAGGTGAATAATCTATTTGTATGACCAAATTTTGTTAATGATCTGAAACTGTTTCAGGAAAAATCCGGGCAAGGAAAAATTGCAAATTGTTACAGGAAATTTGGAGCTGGGAGTACCCAGAGCCAATTCTTCTTGTCTAAATCGTTCACAGGGATAACTTGCAAGTTGTGGTCTATGCAAAATGATGGTTACCTTTTGAACCAGAATTTGTGCTGAAGTGAATTTCTGCAGATTAGCCTGTACTCTTATTCTATTTATTTATTTATTTATTTATTTATTTTTGAAGGCAAGATATTTTTAGTTTTATTAATAGTATGTAAAAAGTACATTTATTCAGGCTCCATAATAGCCAAATAGCCTAACGGTTGGAGCACAAAGATTAACCCAAGTGTGGAGATAAGGGAAGGTAACCCTTACGACAATATACCCCAAGAAGTGATTTGATGCTGCCCTAAAGATGATACCCCTTCAAGCTCCTCCACAAAAATGCAAGCAAACCAGGGTAGAGTGATGGAAGCTTCATCCCTAGCGTTAACTCGACACAAAAGCTGCCTCCATCTCAGTACTACTAGGAGAATAAGAGCCCATTTCCAATTCCTTGTACTAAGAGCACTACTCTCACTATCTTCTTTCGATGTAAACACTCATGCCTGCCCCTTAGGGGGTGGTCCACAAGCCAATCTACTCTCCTGATCACTTGCCTGGGTTCCATCTCCAATTGCTCACTATCTAGAGATGGCCTCAAGCCCCTGCAGAGCTAAAGACCTTCAACTAGAAATCAGCTATAAGAACAAGTGGTCCTCCCGTACCAATGCCTTCTGAATCACTTCCTGAACTAGACTGCTATCAGGATAATCTCCTCTTAAAATCACACCTCCTTCCAGCTGGGATGGAAGAGGGCAACATACAAGACTTAGTCTCGTTTCCAAACAACAGCTGCTACACAATTCAACCAGTCATTGCCAAACCTGAGCAAAGGAAGCGCAGTCCCACATACCCACAACCCACTACAACAGCACAGTCCTGAACGTTTCAGGCTAAGGCATACCAATCTTGAAAAGTCTTCTTTATACACCTTTAAGCTGCCTCCGGAAGATTTCATACATAAAAACTGCTCAAGAACCAGTATGCTACATATTCCAAGCTTTCACAACTATTGGGCAAGCACAACAAAAAAAGTACCTAAGCTGCCGGCTAAATAAAACTCAGGCATTTTTCTCACTATGCCAACTTGTTAGCAGAATAGAATGCAATACCCCAAGCTGTAACTAGTGCAGTAGCAGACTTGAGATGAAAGTCCCGTCCCATTTTCTCTGTTCTTGCCCCAACCGATCCAACTGCAAAACCCCTGAGCTTTGAAAAGAGATTAAGTTTTCCATGTTAAAAGAATGGAGAACTGCTCTCAACCGGAACTCTATTCCCCATTTCTTAGACTGTGGCAAGGACACAAAATGTACTTGCAGAAGTACACAACTCATATGCTACTACCATCATAAGATTTTTGTCAGATGTTCTGTATCTATAATGTGGTCCCGATCAAGAATGTTATTTTTATTACATATGATTTCCTAAGGTGAGGGGAGGTATTCGTATGAAAAAACGTATTTTTGTGATGCTGGCATCTCAGATGCATTTTGTAAACCTAGCTGGCAGTAGTGTCTTGAGATCCGGATGGGGTCGGGTTTGGAGGCAGCTGCAGGTGTCACCAACAGAGGAGAATGCTATTTCGGGGGAGATTATGTGTTGTATCAGGTACGTATCCGGTCGCATGAGGTGTTGCCAGCACAGGCGATCCGATATCAGAAGTAGCGTCAACAACGAATCCGGCCCTGCCGAACCTGCTAAAGGGATGCCCAACCTGCTAAATGGATGCCGAATCTGCTATGGCTGGATCCGAATCTGTCAAAGGAACGCTGGCCTTTAATCTATTTCTAGCCGAACTATTCTTGGATGCCTTTACCTATCTGATAGACCTAGCTATTTGCTGTCTCAAAAGGGATTCCAAGTAAAAGGGACCGATTCGATCTAGAATATATATAACTGTTGCTTGCTTTACAGAATTACGCCTGACCCATTCTCTCCTGTTTATTTCTGAAGCCTTGCACCCACGACCGTTTGGAATTTAGCCCAGCTTAGTTTTTAGTTGATGAATTCATGTGTAGAGTTGAATTATTCAAGGAAACGATTTCTTGAAGAAGCCTGAGCCCGTTTGGGTGGTAATTTTTCTCCTGACGATTGGAGAGATCTTTGTGTCCTTCTATTTCCTAATTCTGTGATTTAATTGAGTCGTAACAATCTTCGATGGCTCCTATGCATGGGCCGAACGTGGAACACAGGTAAGGCATGGGCATTAGATATCTGAGGTTCGATTTCCCCAGGCTCTACTTATTGTTTTCCTACTCTACTGTATTGCATTGTTCTTTTCCTATTGTACTGTATTGCATTAAAAATACCCTTTTATGTAATGATCTTTGCCTTAATAATACCCTCTCATGGCCGGGTCAACAGGGGCGAGTTTGACTTGCAAAAGACTCAGTTTCTACGCTCTGGATTTAAGGGGAGGGAATATGCTCCCACATGTGCTGCAATCCAATGGCCAAAAAGCCATAATACAAGGTTTAGCCATAATACAAGGTTTAGCCATATCTTCGGCCTTTAAAACATACTTTTGTCCCTCGCCGCCTCTCTCGCTTGTCCAAAATCTGCCCCCTAACTCGGTCCGCGCTCGGCTAACGCTCAATAGGAATTGTGCCTCGGGTGGTGGTCCGGAACTGTCGGGTTTCCCATGGCGTAGGGGTGATAGCCTCAATTCAAGATCATTGTGGACATGGACCTCATCTTCCTCATGGAGACATGGGAACACCAAACCCAGTCACCGATCCGCCAGGTACCAGCATTTTTTTCGGTGTTCAATGGTTTGTACAGGGAGATGTGGGCACGGTGGGGTTGCCCGCTACTACCGGGTAGCCTTTGGCACATTTGGTTTCCCTCGTAAGACCAAGCGGACATAACCGCTACTTGTGGATCCGAGTGCACCACCCGGCGGAGATCCTCTCTTCTTACCGCTTGCTACTTTCCCCATGCAGAGAGTACCTTCTATCACGGCCACACGGAGGTGGACAGGATGGACCCATATGTCGATCTATATGATGACATCTGGCAGCACAATGGATGGGCAGAGTTATGCTCCTTGTAGACTTCAACGCGCCGGATAGGGGTGGGAGCGGGCCATGCGGCTGGACCCTAGCGGATGGCGTCCGCGATTCTGCCCCCCGCAATGCGGTTTGCACGGCGCTCGGATGAGCGGTCAGGTCACCGCTTTGTGGACAATTGTTCTGATGTGCGGTATCTTTGACCTGCTCATATGCAATGGCCTACCACAATGGCCCTCTTCCCACGGGTACACTTGCGTAATTGGACAATCACGGGCGGCCGGAACTAGTGTCGTGGACTATGTCATAGTGGCTGCACGGGATGTACACCTTGTCAGCCATTTTCATGTCGGCATGGACGGTCGGGGACGAGGAGGCCGACTCGGATCACCTCCTACTCTATGTGAAGTGGCCGGCGCTACCGCTATGCCCCCCGAGCGCATACCTTGCCGACCTGGTTGCGCTTTGGATTATAGCAGCGGAGGGTTACGCCGACATGCTCACGTAAGCCCTCTCGACAGGTTCCGCAGGCCCACATCTTTGGAGCAACAAACCGACTAGCTGGTTGAGCTCCTCGAGAGCAAAGACAGATGCTTTGGGAGACCTCCCCACGCCGAGGAGATCGAGACCGCAACCTTTCCCTGCGTAATAGATGGTTCGATCTTTGAGTGTAAGGAACGCATAAACGCCGACTCTCTGCCCTTCATCGCATCGGGACCGGGAGCTCGTTAAAGAAGCCTTGTACCCTGTTTGGTCAATCAAAACAGTTACTTGATTGTTTCGAGTTATATTAGTGATTTGCTTCAAAGGTGCAAGTGTTTTCATGCATGTTGAGTTGATACTAATATAAATACAATGATACGTCCAACCTAAAATTGCTTTATGGATTTAAAACTGGTGAAAGCATGTTGAGTTTTCTATGCCTAAGTGCTTGCTAAATTCATGCATCCTTGTATTCTAGAGTGTGGTGCTGGAGAGAGACGACAAACAAGCTCACATTCTAGAATACCAACTTTTCATGGAGTGCCCGAGAAAGAGGTTGTTGAAATGGAAGCTATGTTGGACACATTATCATCACTAGAGAAACATTATCATCGCCGTGCCCCATTGTGATATGTTTTGTGAAAAACTCTTCTACAAATATGTGTGATATTATGTAACTTTTGAAACCTTACACAAATAGAAGTACAAATTGCATTTTTGTACATTCCTTATTGCATTTGGAATGGAATATCCTTAATGCCTTGAATGAAAGGAATATTCCTTATTACATTGAAAGGAATATTCCTTAATGCCTTGACAGGAATATTCCTTAACACCTTGAAAGGAATATTCCTCAATGCCTCGAAGGGAATATTCCTTATCGAATTTTAAGGAATATTCCTTAATGCCTTGACAGGAATATTCCTTAACGCCTTGAAATGAATATTCCTTATTGCATTCAAAGGAATATTCCTTAATGCCTCAAAAGGAATATTCCCTGATGCCTTGAAAGGAACATTCCTTATTGAATTCAAAGGAATATTCCTTAATGCCTCGAAAAGAATATTCCCTGATGCCTTGAAAGAAATATTCCTTGATGCTTTGAGAGGGAATATTCCGTAATGAGATCAATGTTCTTTAATGCCTTGAAAGGAATATTCTTTAATGCCTTGAAAGGAACTCTGAACTCTGGAATTCCTTGATCACTCACCAAATTTTCCCTGATAACCTCTTCTTGTCAGAATATACTTTCGTCCCCAGGACTGTGGAATTTGAAGTGGAAATCACTAATTCTTGGCTGGAAGAATTTGTGGGTTCGAGTGCATTTGATCCATGAGGAATCTTTAGAGTAAATTGTGATTGGTTGGATCATAAGATTTTTGTTGAAATCTATTCTCAGCAAGATCTTGCTCAATTCGGTGGGATTTCCCCTTAAAATTCTCTGAATTGAATGTTCCTCTCCTTGCAATTGATCAGTCCAATGGGAATGGCAATCCGATCTCTCTTGGTTAATTTCGGTTCTAACTAAAGGTATTTTTCCCCTGTTCTCATTTTTCCCCTTTCTGTTGTTCAATTTTTTGCATGTACTTTTGTTGGTTCACCCTGAACTTTCTGCAATGGTCTCTAATTGTCCGAAAAACCCTAAACATTTGGCATTCCTTCACGCATTCGCCAATCTTCCGGCTCCGGAACGATCCTCTATCCTCCAAAATTTGCTGTCCTTTCAAGAAAATCCTGCAGACACCATTCTCTTTGGAAATTTTGATAATCTGCTTCCCTCGTCTTTTGATATGGACCCCATTACTCATGAAGTGCCCTTCTGGGATAACCTTTCTGCAGATCCTGACTATAGAGGCATTCATCATCCTCTTAATCCGGCCATTCGGATTCCTTTTCCTTACGGAATTGCAAGAAATCACCTGGAAATTCGATCGGATGTGGAGCTGGATGAGAGACTAAAGAGAACCAGGATACCTCACCTCCAGGAACAGAAAATGGGCATCTACAATGGTATTTCCTTGAATCTTCCAGTTGTTCATTCTAAAATTGATGCTCTCTCTCATTCTGCTGTTATCATAAAAGTTCAGAAATGTGGTATAAAAGCTTGATAAATTGTGGGCCTTTTCTCAAAACCTCCTCAATAAAGGAATTTTAATTCAAGTCATCTCTTTACCGGTTTAAATGTAGTAGATTCTAACTTATTCCTTTCTGATGATCCTAGAATATCTTAGCTTTCTGCGTGGAGAAGGAAGAAGCAAATTTGACAGCCTCTCTCCTTTCAGTAATCAAGTTCAAGATCAGGTTATGCAAAATGACATTGCGACATCTATGGAATCACATCTTATGAGATTTGGTCATAGAAGATATCAAAAAGAAAGTGAAGATCTATGGGCTGCTATTTTCTCGCGGAGAAGTTCGCAGGTCCGTTGCTCATATGGTTCTTTTTATCAGTCAACAACTTCATTCTTTCTCGAAACTACGAGTTGACAAGATATAGATCAATGTATTACAACCACAAGCTGCTTGCTGATCTCTATGGATCCTTGTTGATTCTCTTGGAGGACAAGGACAAATTCCGACTGTTTTACAGTAACAACTGGTCCCCTGACCATTATATCTTTGGATCAACTGATGCCTTCAACACTTACTATAACTCTGTCTTCTTTTCCGACACATGATCATCCACTGCTCATAGCCTTCCATCAAAGAAGCTTGTTTTTGCTCTTTTTTAATTCTGTTCTAGCTTACTTTTTTGGTGGATTATCCTGTTGGCAGGTTAACATTTTTGGCAGATGCTTCAAGAGATTTCTTCAGCATGGTGGACTTTTTCCACTATCTCTGCATTTAAAGTAAAATACTCTGAACATATTTTCTTATTGGCTGCTGGTTACCATATTTTGTTAGTGTGCAGATCATAATTTCTGCACCTTGAAATTCCTTGTTGTCTTTAATGTTTGTTTTGGTATGCTATTTCAGTAAACATACTTTGCTTTGTACTAAATACCAAACATGTTTCTTACATCTGTACAGATTAGGCTAGAAAGTTCAGTTAACTAAAAGAACAGTGGAAACTAAGAGAACAGTTAAAGCACAAAAAATAGTCACAACAGTTGTAGAGAAGAGGAGGTCTGTCATTAATCATCTGGTTTCAGGTAAGTACAAAGCATTCCTTAAAAAAGGGCATAGCCCTGAGGAAGCTTTACAAAAAATAGTCACAAGGACTATTGCAAAAAATAAATCTAAAAACTAAAAAGGGCTGGCAGTAGGCTTGATCTTCAGGGGGCGCCATCCTCAGCTCTATATGAAGGTCGTCCTCCATGGCATACATCTTCATTTCTAGAAGACGCTCCTCATCAGAGTAAGCTCGATCAACCCATTCCAGAACCCGCATAGAACAAACAGCTTGTGCCTCGATAAGTTTCTCAACTTCTGGTGGAGTGAACTTGGCGACCACTGTAACCGGATGGCCTCCTGATGAAGACACAGATTCTGACCGAGCTGGCGACGAAGGAGCATGCACAATAGCTGGAGTACGCCTGCGAACTGTAACCTTGAACCTGGCCATTGAGCTTGATGTCGGGATAGGAAGATGGACGGAATGAAGCTGACCCGAGGAAGATGGACGGAATGAAGCTACAGGGCAGAATTCTGCAGAATTTTGGGCCTTTTGCATGAGTACGATTTTGGGAATGAGGCATAAGAGGAAAGGGATGTTTGCATGCATATGATTTCACACCTCGGGACCCGAGCCACCCACCTCAATATTTTTGCAAATGTAAAATGTATAGGTTGATCAATATATGAGACCATGCATATGAGACCCTAAATGTAAAATGTATAGGTTGATGTTCAATATATGAGACCATGCATATGCAACCCTAAATGTAAAATGCATAGGTTGAAATATCCCACATGCTTATCTCTTAAAACAAAACAGTTATATATAAGGCAGGTGTCTCCAATTTTAGGTTGGATTGGGTCCTCGTGGTAAGAGCCCAACCCTTGCCACGAGGATCCATTCCTCTTGAAAAATGTTCCTTCACTCCACCCTCTTAAGTTCGAAACTGCTGCTTCAAATGCAATTCTAAGTTTTAACTTCATAAGCAACTGCAATTCTTACTGCAACTTGATAAGCATGTATATGTGGGGTATTATTAAGATTGACAAACGTATAAAAAGCAATTTCAATTGCAATACATGTATGAATATGCTACTTCAAATAGAATTCCAAGTTTTACATCATGGTGCTTACTGCAACTTCATAAGATTAACAAATGTATATCATGGGGCTCAGGGTTTAGGGTTAACAAATGTATAGAATGCATGATTAGGGTTTAGGTTTACATGATTAGTTGCTATCTCAGTTTAAGAAGAGTATAGCCCTTTCATTTGAGCTAGGCTTGTGGGGTATATGCTAGCAACAACCATTGGCCAATTGGGTCAGAAAAAGAGGATAGTGGGAAAGATTTTGAGAAAAGGATGTTGATGTATTTTGGCGAGAATGTCCAATCGGGTTAAGGAACAAATCATTGGCATGGTGCGAGCCATATCGAAAAGCAGAGGAGAAGGGAATAGAGCGGGGGATAAAATTCCTTATTTTACTGTGGTGACTGGTTGATTCGATGGCGGGAGGAGATCGAAGCGACTAGATAACAATCCATATCCCCAATTCAAATGCAAACTCACCGCGCACCGATTCTTGAGGAGATCAATGCCGAGCAGGGAAACCAATTGAACAAAATCAAACAGAGAGGCAGTCACGAGTTCAGAGGTACTCCTATTCTTAAACATGCTTTTGTTCCAGATAGGCTTTGGAAGATTCTGTGGTCTGGAAGATTCTGTGGTTTACATGATTTCTTTCTATCTAATCTAACAATTGATGATGTTCTACGGATGCACAGAGGAGACTTAACAATGTTGGAAGCATGGATCGAGCTATGGGAGTAGCAGCAAACAAGGAGGATGAGGAATCCCAATTATCTAAAGTAGAACTAGAAAGTATTCTCATTCAACTTAAACAGGAAGTTGTGCATGTTCAAGCAAACAACAAAGTGCGGAAAAGGGCTGAGGTATGGAGATTCAATAGCCTCAATTATTTTGCATGGTTAATTGCAAATAAGAGTGTGCCATGTTTGGAAACCATCTCCAGGCACTCCAATCTTGCAACAAATCCAGTGAATCCTTACTGCCCACTGGGATGCAGCTATGTTGAATCTATGGAGCATATATTTGGCTGTGCAAAGCTCACTACGTTTTGGAGATGGTTTGAAGATACTTTTGATATAAATTGCCCTGCTACTCTGCTTGAATTTATGATGAATGATGATGCTCTTAAGAATTCTTTATGCTACATTTCTTTATGGAATGTTTGGAAGCATAGAAACAGGTGTCAATATGGAGGAAAACCAATATCTATATTCTGGATTAAATCTCAAGTTATAAATGACATTGAGATGGTTGCAACAAGTCAAATACACTTGCATAAAGATTGTGTGGATACTAAATGGCTAAATATAGGCCAATTCATGGGAGCTCATAGATTGTTTAAACTAAATTGTCATGATTCACTTATCGACACTTGTTGTCTTTCGATAGAGATTACATGGGAGCCTTGGCGAGACATTGGCACTTGGTGGAGCCGGAGAATCTGATTGTTGTTGTAGGGAGACTAGTACATGATATTCAATACACTCATGACATGTGGACAGGCACAGTTAGGGGCATCACATATATAGACATAATTGATATCCCTGACGAGGAATTAGATTGGGCTATGGAATTTTGCAAAAGCACATACCTAATGCATGAAATATGGTGGTTCATGGAAAAAATGTGAGAAGAATGACAGATCAACGGTTTGAGTATTACAGGGGAATGCTATTACCATCATAGGGATTTGGCAGATGCATATGGCACTTTAATAATTTTGATGTCCACTACCAATGCAGACAAGCTGATTACTGAGCTAAACTGGGGAAATCGCAGAACTCTTATACTTCAGCCTAACTTCCGAGCTCGCTATGAATTCCTAAACTCCTACCACTTTCACACAAATCATCCCACTCTCCCAAATCATTGACTTGCACCTCTCCCTTTTTGGCTTGAAACAGATCTGCATATAACTTTTACATCTTATTAACATCTACATTTTTCCTGCAGGAATTGATCTGATATGTGTGTTCACTTATGCTGTTTCTACACTTAGCTGCAGCACAACACATACCCCAGCTACTTATATAGTTGACTATTGTTTTTGTTATCATAAAACATTGCTATGTGCTTACAGCAACACCTACTTTATTTGTGTTTATTTGCATGCTTTATCATGAGTAGCCTATTTATAAAGGCTCACTCACTATGTTGTACCTTTTTCTATAATTAATGAAAAAAACCCCATTCACTAAAAAAAAAAAAAAAAAATGAGAAATGAAATGTTTAATTAATGTCTATGAGACCATCAGGTCTAGAAGACACACACTTGAATATAATACTATCACTACCTGTTATCCTCGTATGCGCTCTCTGAAAGAGCAACATCGAGCTCAATCTCCTCTCTCATACATATCCAGCAAATATCTATAGTTCTTTATAGTTTCCCTTATTCTCATGGCATCTGTTAAATAGTTGCTTATGCTTAACGCATGTAGGAAGAAGAAATCCCATAGCATAATTGTGCATGGTATACCATACTTTTGCCTCAGATTCTGATATGCAGGACATCTCAGAATCAAGTGCTCCTCATTTTCAATTTCATCTTCACTGCAAACCTTGCATGTATGACAAATGCGAGGAACATCCCCCCATCTCCCTACTTTAACCCCCAAATGGTGTGAGCTTAGTCACATTCCGCATACCAGATGACGCCTATAATAAGAGTTCTTTTCATTCAGGTGCGGAGCTTCTGTCAAATCTGGGTTAATCATATGATAGAACTGCATTTTTGTTCCTGGATTCTGCCATATTTTTTGCTCCACCTTACTATAAATCCATCCATATAAATTATCCGCATTATCATGTACATCATCCGGATGCATATCCCATTTTGCATCCATTTTCCAACCTCGTGATACCATCCTTTCAAGCTGCAAACATAGTAATCAATGGGCAATCTTTCTGCATCCATCTCCTAAACTAACACATATTTTAGTGTCTGATGAAGGGCTTCCACTTCCAAGTTCATCAATCCACGCCTCCGCTAACCTCATTGGATAGGGGTTTGCATCTTAACCCCTAATTACATTAAAAGAAATTTCTTACGCACTTTTTCTACCCTTCTCCACATTTCATGAGACAAGTTTGCCCCCATGCCTTCGTATCCATACAACACAATGCTTTTTACTAAAGCAACATAAAGCATTTTTTTCAGTTTTCAATCCACAACACCAGCACGCTTACATTTTTGTTGCAATGCATAGAGGGCTTTAAGCCCAGCATTCACTCTCTGCTCAACCGCCTTATTCCAACTGTAATTGTGATCAACAATAAGCCCTAGATATTTATAGGTGTGGCATATCTCAATGCGTTGTCCCTTGTAGTAAAAATCATATTTAGGATTCCTCACACCAAATATCACAATGTTCGTCTTATTAAGATTCACCTTCATACCAGTTGAATCACAAAAAGCAGCCAGAGCGTCTATGTGTTTTTGCATATCCCAAGCATTTCAAGCGAACATCACAATGTCATCATCACCATTCGATAATTTCCAGGATCTTGATGAATTGGAGACACACGATTTACCTGCCACGTTTTGGGAAAGCCATTTTTAAGTGCATCATTTAACATAGCAGTAACAATGCAAATAGTAGAGGCACCTGCCCATTTTACCATCTCAGCAACCAACCCATATACATCCTTAGCCTTGCCATTAGAAAGCTTTTTTATTCCTTTATAATATCCCACATCTAGCACCAAATATGGCCCACTCTTTTGCATGCTATCATTAATATCATCAATGTGATAAAAAGCTTTTTGTGCAATGAGCATCACTATCCAACATATCATGTTGCTGCTTTACCTGTTTGAGATGAGTCCAGAATCGTTTAGGATCTCTTAAATAATTCTGCTACAAACTCTTCTTGCTTCCTTTTTGTAAGTATGCACATTTTTTCTGCCTCACCAGCCTGCGATATTCTATATGCACATCATGCTTATGCCCAGCTTTTGCTTTTTTAAATTCAGCATGTTTACTTTTGCATTCTTGGTCATACCAACCATTACAAGGGAGGCCCTTAGCCACACGCTTTGATACAAAGCATTTAGTTGCAGCATCAATAAGCACTTTAATAAGCAGCTCATCCATTCCTGATGCACCATCTGGCCACGTATACCTACTAACTAAGCTCTCACAGCATTGCATATAAACATCTCGTTTATGTGGCCTCATGTATAAACCAGATTTTCCCTTTGCCTTTCTTGTATTCTTTTGTTCCCCTTCTCATCTTATGCATATATCCATTACAATAGGAAAGTGGCCAGAGGTTGCTACTGTATCTTCCACGTAATAATCATGTATCTCCTATATCATATGTATACCAGCCATAGCGATATCAACTACACTGACCCCTCTCCCTTGTGATCCTACTGACGTGCATTTACTAGAAGACGAAAATTTTCTGATGCCATTAAGTACTATCAATTCAAGCCCCCTACACATATTTAACAAATGACTACCTTGTGACTGCACATCTAAACAACAATCATCAGTTTTTCGTGCCCATCCTGCCTTCTCCATAGCCTCTACATCAATGTGTTCCATCCATATAGCATCCCCTGTATCTGCAGCAATGTAGGCTTGCTTATTAGCGATCCGTCCATTAAAATCACCCATTAAGATAATATCACCATATTCTCCCAACTTCATAGCATCCTGTTCCAGATGATGAAAGGGGTCATCTTTATCCATATTTGCAGTCATATACATGGGAGATTCCCTTGGTGGGAAGTAGCATCCAGCAATAAATAGCTTTCTATGTCTTCCCATCACTTCAATCCATATATATTGTTTAGATTATGTTTTCTCTATCTTAAATAGATGCATAAGTACATAACATGCCACTCCACCAAACCCCTTCCTTCTCCATCCTTTCCTATTCCAAACAGAATGTAGCAACGTAAACCCAACTATATCTGGTAAGCCTTCTTCCTCATGTTCATGTGTTTCTACCATAAATATAACATCCCAAGATATGAGAATGTTATCCAGCAAAGAAGCTTCCAAAACTTTCCCGTTAACATTCGACAATGCAGTCCTAATGGTCTGTACTCCCTATTCTTCAATTATAGCTTTTCCATTCCTCCAGTAAGCTTTTCTGCCCTCCTGCTTTGCCTCCCTGATTTTCATAATCTCTTCTTTACGATGCTGCATTTGAGCTGCGATAAGATCATCATTGTTCCAAATATGACTTCCTTTTAGAAGTCCTCTCTTCTGCAATATCATCAGTTTTGCATTCCTACTGCCCATTTTTACAATAATATTACGAGGTTTTTCCCCTCGCTTACCAACACGAAAAGCCTCTGTCACATCTAAATTATCACCATTGGAGAGTGTTAATAAAGAAAGCACATGCCTCCTCTTTTGTATTCTCCCGCTCTCTCTCACCAAGTCCTGCAATGCATAAGTTTAAAGCCCGCTTCTCTTGTTCTTGACGCTCTCTTTCTTCATTAAATCTTTGTTCCTGTTGCTCCTGTATATTTTTAAATTCATTCAAAAGATGTACTACCATATTATCTGTAACATTATCTGTAACAGGTGCTTCTGAAGGTTTCTTCAAATTCTCAATTTCCATTCTCAAAATCCCATTCTCGTGTCTTAATTCATGAAATGATGCAGCAATTTCCCTAATCAAAGATGCTATTTCTTTTCTTGATTCCTCCATCTCTTTTCTGTTGTTTTCCATTTCATGCCGATTTGCCTCCATCTGATCAAGCATTCTCATCATAAGATTCCTGGTATTAGCCATTTCACTTGCCATTAGATTTCGTGCTGCAGCCATCTCATTTATTAAAGAAATCAGAATTTGTCCTTGAGTATTTGCTCCCAGTGATTTTCCAACACTATGCTCCTCGGTGCCAGCATCTGTCTTCTCATCAGTCTGCAACAGGCCGGCAAATGCCTGAGGAGAGTGATTTTTTTTTGTTGTCTCTGCTCCAGATTGGGCCGAAATCCCTGTTTTCTCGGTTTCAAATAATGGTTCTGTTTCAGATGTGATTCAGACAGAGGTAAGTCTTTTTTCATTGTTTTTCTATTGTTCTGATTTTCGCGCACTCGCCGCACTGATCAATGCCGGCCGTGGCCTCGAAGTTATTTTGAAGCTTGGATTTTAGCGGTTTTTTTTATTGCTGCAGTATTTGCACCGGATGTCCCTGATGTTGACCCACTGGCCTCAGCCTTTTTGGCCCTTGTTTTATGTGCCATCGATCCTTTTCCCCTTGCCTATGGCCTGATTTAACCGGTGCATATCATACAGGTGCGAGATGGATTCATGCTCTACAAGCTCTCTCTCTCTCTCTCTCTCTCTCTCTCTCTCTCTCTCTCTCTCTCTCTCTCGTGGTTGTGTTGGTGGTGTGGTTAGTCCACTCGTCTAGCACATTGAGGTCTCATGTTGAACCTCACTAGGATCTTGGCATCCTAGGACCTTTGGCCCTGGTATCCTTGTAGGGGTGGTGCTCCTTGAAGAGGGGCGTCGTATGTCCTAAAGGATCTTGGCTTGTGCTTCTGATGTAAAAAATACATCTCTCTCTCTCTCTCTCTCTCACACACACACACACACACACACACACATGGAAGATATTGAAGATGAGGAAGATATTGAAGATGAGGAGCACGTCATTTTGAACTGCCCAAAGATATTCTAATTTGAGGTGTATGTACTCTATACCGGAGGATATTCTTTGTAAGATTTTTCTATCTACCAAGCAAGGTTGTTATGTTCGAAAACAAAACAAAGTTAGTATTAATAAAGGAGCAAATCATCTAAAACGCTTGAAAGGAATATTCCTCAAAGATTCCTTTTTTTTTTACAAAGGGGTAAAAGCGAGGTTAAAAAAAAAGATGCATGAAAATCTATTTTGACCCCCCCCAAAGTGACTAAATTTTTTGTGTAGCGAAAGAATTGACTTTTTTTAAAGTGTCACTTTTTAGTAGGAAATAGAATGTCCTTGAAGTATATTTTCGAGAGAAACTCTAATTTCGAGGAGGATAAAATATTTAACAAAACATTGAAGTAAGTTAAAGGAATGAAATCGTAGTATTCTCAAAATTTGAAGATAGAATCTTCATATTCACATGCAAAATTTGATCTTTTCTAAGACTCCGTTATGTACAAAAGTGTGAGGAGTGATGAGAGAGGGATCGGGGCGTCATCATGTTCATTTATGCCATCATCATCACCTTCACTTCTTTCTTTGTCACTAGAGGAAGTGCTTGAGTTATCTTCCTCATCACTATCAACAGATGGTGAAGCATTGCCACCACCTTCTTCATCCTCTTCTTTCGTAATTACAAGCTTTTTTAAGCAAATTGATAGTCCTCCGTGAAGCGATTGTCGATTTCAATTTAAAATCATAGCACAATATAGTCCGTCATTAAGGATCAGCTCATCCCTACAACCCACCTTCTTGGACTTTCTCCCTTTTCCGGTCCTGTGGTAAGGCGTTAAAGCGCCATACCCAAGGTCACGGGTTCAGCGCCTCGTTGTGAAAGTGGCCATGCAATGTAAAGTTGGTGGGAAGGACCCACTTTAGCAATGTAAAGTGGTGGGGGGCGGGACCCATGGGTGTGTTATGTGGTGTCACATGTCGATGGGTAGGCTGGCTTGTGGCGTTAAAACCTCTTCTTCTTCTTCTTCTTCTTCTTCTTCTTGGCTTCTCATTTCTAACTCATATCTACCTTCAAAAGCATTTTTACGGCGTGTTGCAAGCCAATGAATCTTGAGTTTAGTGACTAAGCCTTCCTCCTTGGTGTGTCAAGCACTTTGCTATCCGAAAGGTGGACCTTTGTCATCCTTCTCAGATGGAAGAGCAATAAGCATACCCTTGGTAATTTCGTGATATTACCTTGAGGCTCATTCTGCGTCTTGGTCAGGGGTACATGACTCGATCCTCGTCTTCTTCTCTTTAAGGTGCTAATGTAGCATTGCTTGGACACCTTGGTGCTGGGGTTGATAGAAGGTGTTAGGCCATTGAAATGGTTCTTGTGCTTGTCTTAGAGCTATATTTTTCACAACAATTTTTGTTCGAGAAATTACTCCACCACATCCGATCTTCTTCTAAAGTACTTAAAGCCTGAGGAAATTCCATTTTTCAATGGCTTTTAAGGATGACTCTGGGGTACTTTTTTGTACCTTGGACTCCTTAGGATTTTTGAGAGGAAGTTGCTCATTACGTTCTATGAAGGAAGTGTGGAATATATTTAAGGAAGCGTAGTCCCTCTGGTGGACTCAGTCCTTAGTTGTGGTATACTTCTTCCCCAGAAGAAACTTTGGCCCACCTTCAAGTAGAACTTGATGTGATGTTGAAAGGTGAGATCATTCAATTTGTTCTGGCTTGTTCTCATGCGAGCGTTGAGAAAATAAACTCTCTGAAATCAGCTGATCTATTTAAGGAGATCGATCCTTTGAGGTGGGGTGTAAGAATCTTCAATAATTGAACTAAAGTAGGAGAGAAAGCCTTCTTCCTTCAGGCGCCTGAGAAAATCTACTGAACATTTGGTCAATTTGATCATGAGTGTGGCCTACAAGTAAAAACCCGACTTCACTTTTCTAAAGATCCAAAAGCTCCACTAACATGGCGCGATGCGCTTAAGAGTGTTTGGTTCTTGTTCTCCCTTGTAGTATTGTCAAGTTGTAGGTAAAGCATTGGTGGTAATTGCTCTTGCTCGCCACAGGACCTTGTTAAATTGTAATTGTGAGGTTAGGGTCACCATACAAGTTTGGATACGTCAAAAATACTTTTGCACTTTAGACTTCCTTTGAAGACCATAGCTCCTACAAGGTGGACCTTAACAAAACATTCCTCGGCACATCTTTAGGAATGTTCAAGAAAATCTTGATGAGTAGTTTTTTTTTCTGGTCCATTCCATCAATCTATGAGACATATATATTGGGTGGGCGTTCAAGAGCTTTTTTTATGTGTTTGGCAAGCTTTCTTCTCTCTGCTGCTTGTTGTTCGATGTCACGGCAAGGTTCCGTTGCACAATATCGTAGAAGAAATCGGTCAAAGCATTTTCTTTAAAACAAGTAAGAGATTAGAAAACATGAGCTTACTTCTTTGACCCTGTCTTTGGGTTTCTCGTTGACTCTTTAATTCTACACACCTTGAGCAAGCGGACATTCTATGTCTCACGGGAATTTTCACTAAACCAGAATTCACTTTTCCACAGTCTTGTGAAGTGTGAGTAAGAGATGTCTTGAAGATTTACCGTCTCTTTTATTACTCATTAAAACATCTTTTTTTGTGATGTTATCGAGTTAAATGATACGTATTCTTTGTTAGGCAGCTTCTCACATGTTTCTCTAAAATGTTTCTCCATCATGACA
>JAJEKV010000782.1:0-92003 GCA_021234155.1 Isoetes taiwanensis
TGTGGCAAAATTCTTGACAAATCTTCTGTATAGCACACTAGCCCTAGGAAGCTCGACTTCATGTGATATTCTTTGGTGCCGGCGGCCCACGATCCGACTTCGCCCGTGGGGTGTGGAAATGCCTTACCAGCGTGATCACGTGCCCCAAAACCTCCCTCTTTCGGATGCGAGAGTAGCGCCCGATGCCATAAAGAGTTGATGCCTTCTTAACTTTTCAGCACCTTCCTCAAGTGTTGGTGCTCCTCCCGCAGTTCATAAACCAAGATATCGACCGAAGAAGACTATGATGAAGGAATCACAAATTAGCGAACCGTCGTTCATTAACCTCATGAATGTTGCTGGTGCGTTAACTAGACAATCCAAAGGCATAGCGTGAGAACTCATAGTGCCCATATCTTGAAAATCTTTGAAACGGCTCTTGAATGTCTTCCTCCTTGATCTAATGCGGTGATATCGATCGAAGATCTATTTTGGAGAAAGATCTTTGCTCCACTGCAACTGATCCTGTTAAGTCATCGACTAGAGCGAGAACATGTATTTTGATGGTGTGCTTATTTCTGGCGGTAATCAATACACATCCCTGAGCTCCATCCTTCTTCTTCACAAAGAGAATAGGGCTCAGACGAAGGGAGACACTAGGTCTTATGAACCCTAGGTACAACAATTCTTGCAATTTGCTTCTTTAACTTTCTGTCAACTCCTCACGGGTTGACATCCTATAAGAGTGCCTTGCTTGTAGACCGTCCGAGTTCAAGTGCTATTTCACCTGGAGCTCCTCTATGAAGGCGGGAAGCTGTAATCTCATCGAAGTGAAATTAGGTGAAATTCCTCGATCAACTTTGCTGTGGCACGGGCTTGTTAGATTCTTCTTTGATCTCTTTATCTCCCTCAGGCTCGATCTTGGGCTCAAGCTTAAGGAGATGGGCCACACGCTTTCTTATGCATAAGCAATTTTCACTACTCATGCATTTGCATGATTGGGGTACTTCTTTACGTAGATTTCGATGGCTTTTGCCCTGCAGGCGTTTGATGCAGATCACCTTCGTTTCCCCTGTCGATGATTGCTCCTCGGTCAAGATATTCATTCCAGTCATGAGATCATGCGCTATATTCGCGACTTCCGCTCCCAATGCATTAACACACACAGCGGAAGTCTACGGTGAGTTTATTCTCTTCCTGTACGTATGCCTAATTGCTCCCATTGGCTAACCCGCGGCGGCTGGAAAACTGGCTAGCGGCTTTAACTTCAACATGCTTACCATCCTAGGGGATGCAAAATTATGACTGCTTCCGAGTCTATCAATACTATAAAGTTTCTCTTGGGCTTTTCGATTCGTTGAGATGCCTTATATCTTACGACTTTTCGCATTCCACTGTATCAATAGCTGCAAAAGATGTGACACTCACCGTAAGATGTAATCTGGTGGCAAATTAGTCGTGCGTCAAAATTAATTGTCTCCCACATCCAGTTACCAATCACGCGCATTCATAATCGAGGGGAGACGGTGTTGGTCCTCTAATATACTTACTGTTTGAAGCATCTGGCTCCTAGCTGCTTCTCAGCCATTCCCTACTTCTTCTCCTTGGGAATGGTTGCAGAAATTACCTCCACGCTTGGGAGTAGTTAAGACTTGGCTCCTTGCTCGCCGAGCTACTGTTTCTTTCATGCCACTACTTGTGTTTGCCACTGCTTCCATAATTTGAATTGGCTCTTTAGATCTTGCTATCTTTGGGCTTGCCCTTGGGCTATAGCCCCCGTGCTCTTCCCTTATCACGGAAATGGCATCTTGATGCTTGCTCTTGTGGATTTTGTTCCTTGCACCATGGCCTTTAGCCGCCGTGCAGACGGTTTGTGCCGCCTGAAGCTGCGGATCATGGATTCAAGCCCTTCAATAGCCTTCCACGCATGCTTTCACTCAGCTTTGGCACATAAAGCCTTAGTCTCATGAATTCCTCCGTGTGTTGCGGGTGATTTGTTGCTACTATTGCGACCCTATAGAGCTGGCATCATGTTGCATATATTTCTCTCGATTTTTATAATGTTTGAATGCCTTGGCGAACTTTGAACTTTTGGCTATCCCTTTCGGCCATGTCGCTAGCGCCACCCCTTCACCAAATTCTGTTTGCCACCCTTGAGTTTCTTTGTTGCTACCTGCCTTTGTCTTTATCTTTCATGCCATGGTGCCATACTCACTCATCTCTCATCCGACCCATTCTGCTTCCATTAGGATCGTTTCTCTGGCTTGCTCCTAGCACCCTGCAGCTTTCCACACATTGCTAAGTCAGCTTTCTTCGATAATGGTCGTGATCTGTCCACGTCACGCGAGTTTTGGCTCTGCGTGACCTCGTGCCTCTTCTTCTGTCGCCGATCTTGGAAATTACGTATCCGTACGGGCGCGAGGATCGACTGGAGATCTTCTCCTCGCTTCTCTTCCTTAGTTGCCTTTGATTACCGACCCGGCGTTTAGGCAGGGGTACGTTAAGTCTTGTCCTCTATTCTTTGCTGCCCCTGCTGGCATGCCCTTATGTCGTGGATGCGGATCTGATTTGGGATAGCTCCTCGGTGTTCACAGCTTGGTCTGGTATGAAATTCCTGTTGGAAGCGCCTTGTGGCCGAGAACACGTTGTTAGATTATTTGCTGTGTTCATCAGGTTTCTAGGTATACTCTGGCTGCACATTAGAGTACATTCGATCCGTAGTTCGTGTTTGTGTGTTACGTTGTTTTGCCTTGCTAATTTGAGGAGCAATTATATACAAAAAGAGATATATTATTCGCTATATAATAAGCTTTACATACAAATTAATAGACTTTTACTCTTGAAATTTCTTGGAGTAGTCAGTGGTCCTCAAAAAATTTCTTCATAAGCCGTGCACCTAATGACCTGTTAAGTTCCACGAGAATATTTGTTGACGGCGTCCCTCCTTGGAGTCTTGCCTCCATATGCGCAATTCTCCCTATCCAGGTATATCTGTATTTGTACATGTCACACTTTTCTTAGCCTATAAGGGATTGCAAAGTACGAAGATGGTCAATGCAATAGCTCTCTTGTCCGGGACAACAAGTGCGATGTTTGGAGGTAATGCGTGCATGGTGCCCAAACCGGAAGAGGCGATAAGCATGAGGGCCAACAATAGCCTTCACCCCTCTTGGGCTAAATTGGCGTTGAATAACCCTTATTCTTAGTCCGGCTAATAGCGGGTAGTATCGGCGCCCTTATCATCCTTTTGTTCTCGCCCGGCGAGGCGAGGAAGTTGCCTGCCTTCGAAGTCATCCTTTGGTATCCTCTACAGCTCTCGAAGTCTTGGTGCACCCGGCCTCCTTGGGTTGATCTGCCTCCATCTTTGCTTTAGGATGGAGTGTTAGCGAGCTTCGGTAATAGTCGCGATGTGGACGCAGCTGATGCCCATTTGTTCACGAATTGCCATGAGCTCCTCCTCAGAGGCAATTGGTTTATTGCATCTGCATGCGATGCTGCGTAAGCCTCTACTATCGATGATGTCTGGCCGTTGAAGGTCTGGCTTCTCTGCCCATCTTTGATGGAAGTCACGAGCTTCTCGATCGATAGTAAATGAGATACTTTCTTGTCGTGAAGGTGTAAAATCTCATCCACCCTAAGGCCTCTGTCTGGCCGAGGAAGATTCTTGATGTCATTGAAGGTTGGAGTAACCTCTTTGCTATGAACTTGGCGTCAAGCTTGCTTAATGCCCTCCCTCAGTGGTGGGGCTCTTCTTGTTGCTCATGATCCCTCTTGAAGTTTTGGATCTGTGTTCCCTTCTTGCCTCTTGTTCTGAATCAGGTCTTAGGGTCTGATTGATGTCATCCTGCACCTCATCTCTTCTTCCTTCGTATTCGCATCGGGTCCTCCTCTCAACTGTGCGGCCATGGCTATGGGTTCAACTTCTAAAGGCTGCAGCAGGGTTCCCCTATCTGGGTTTGACCCGAAGAGATAGAAAAGGTAATGCAGTATGATTATATAGGAATACCTCCTCTGATGACGAGAGATGGACATGTAGTTGGGGAAGGTAGGACTGCTTTATTCTCAGTACTTATCTACATTTAAGGATATCTTCGTGGGCTGACTTGCTGAGGCGATGTTAGGTGCAAAATACCACACAAGGTGGGAGTTCTACCAAAAAGGGTCCTATCTTGGCATGGACTTCAGTGTTCTGGCGGTAGAGGCGTTGATGGTGGCCTGATGTCAGTTCCTTGAGGAAGACGAAGACGATTAGATAAACCGACCCATGGCTGTGGCGTGGCTACATCGCTTGAATGAAAAAGTGGCCGCGAGCCATTGAAGGCTGGGGATAGCCAGGGCAGTCTTGAAGCGCCCTAAGATCCAAGGAAATCGGCTTGGGAAGCGGCCCGAGGACTGGAAAGAGTGCAAATGACACTTGGGTTCCCCTTTATAGGCAAACCCTAATTTTCTGCCAGGAAAATTTTTAGGTTTACAATTCTCTACGACTTCACGGGGTCTAGGGAGTATGTTTATAGGCTAGCTGAGCTTGGAAATGCTCCTAAGGGTCTCTAAGCAATAATTTTTGCCGTCTCTCTGGACAACTTGGATCAATTAGGACGAGACCACTCACGGTCTTGAGGTGGGATCGGTTTACCAATAGAATGGTTGGAAGCACTACTGTGAGGTGGACTCTTTGTTTGGAGTCACTAATGATGCTAAACTAGAGAACTAAAGACATAATCTGGATATCTCCTTCGAGATAGATAGGATTGAGCCTTCTCGCCTTATTTGGGCAAGTTGTGGTGGAGTTTGGGTTCGACCCCACTCCACCACAGTCGCCCGAGGGTGGAATGGGTTCCAAACCAAATGGAGTGGGCACTACGTGAGGGTGGAGCTCCATTTGATTTCGGCGTTTGGCCAATTTTGGTGAATTAGAGACCAATTCCCTACTAAGCTTAAGGAGGATTAGGTCGAATAATTATACCTACTACGCATTTAGGCAAGATTTGGCACCAAACCATGCTCAACCACTCACCTGAGTCTCGCCCGAGGGGTGGAATCGGTTTGCAAACCCGAATGGGTTAGGCGCGCGTCACAAGGGGTGGGGTCAAAATGCCTGGTTGTTCTAGAACTTTGCTATTTCTAAATGTAGAATTGACAATACACCCTATTTAAACTCGATTGGACTTATTTATTTATCAAAATTATAGACTTACCCGGAAAAGGTCATTTACAATGGTTCGGGGGCCCTCCTTCTTAATAAATGAGCTAGTCTAATATCTTTGGGCATACAAGTCACTCTCTTAAGCGTGTTTGAGCACAAGCGGCCGAGTCTTAGTAATATGCGATGTCTTTGCTCTCAAGCGCCTCTGCTGATGCAACATGTCGTCAGTGACGTTTGGATGGATTGAACTCCTGCAAAATCTCCCTCGTTAGGCGTGCAAAGGGGGCTCTGGGAATGAAACCATAGCTCTGCTGGAACTTAATTTCTTGGGCAGCCCTGCGAATTTTGAGTCCGTAGAAGCCTTTTCGCCGACTTCGGAGGGGTTGGCGGTTCGGTGGCAGCTTCAGCGTGTTCTTCTTAGTTGTACGACCTCCCTCAATAGTCTTCACTACGTGTTCTTAAATATTTGGGTATTCTTACGTTGCATTTCATGCACTTGTGCTCTCCTTTGCTCCTCCGATGTTTCAAGTCAAGTTTAAGTATATAGGACTCCCTCTGCGGCCTTGGTTTCTTAGTCTTTGTCATTTGGGGTGCTTCGGCGGCGGCCATTTAGGATAAGGATCGCGTTAGCCAGGGGTCTTCATCCTCGTGTGGGTTTGAAGGGCGAAGTCTCTCTGTTTCCGTGCCCTCCGGCTCCCTCCTCAGGGTTAGTCGGGCCGAAGATGGGGGAGCTTCTCCGAGGATCCGGCTCTGTATAGTTTGCTTGCCGCCCGTGGGTGTCTTCTTCTTCTTGACTTCTCGCCCGGCGCCTTAGGTCCTTACCCTTCTCGGCTCTCACTCTCTCCACTCTCTTTATAACTTCCTCCTTTTTCCCTCTTCGTTCCTTCTCCTCCCTCCTCTTTTTCCCTCTTCCTTTTCCTTAGGCCTTTCTGCCTTGGATTTCCCTCGGCTCGCCTTCTTCCCTTTCCCTCTTCTTCTTCTTAGGTTCTGCTCGGTTCCTCATTATCCCCAGAAGATCTCCTCAGCTGACTCCCTCGCTGACTCGTGGCAAAGCGTCCTGCCTCGAGTCAAGGTTCTCGATGCATTTCTGCTCCTCCGGGGTTGGGGTTAGGTGGTTCAGCAGGTGCCTCCCTCTTCCCAGATGCACTTGCCTCGTCGGCCACGACCGGACTGACTGCAAGCTCTTACATAGCCCGGGTGGCACAACCTTGAAATCGTCTGTTTTAAATCCGTGCCATGCTTTTGTTTGTCCGGGTTTTAGAGCTTTGCGCGAAGATGGTCTTCTTGGGCATTTGTTCTCAGGAAGGAAGGTGGGGGGTAAAATGGAACCCTAATTTTCTATTTGGAGGAGGTGGGATTTAGGGTTGGTTTGCAATTCATATGGGGAAAAAAAAAACAAACTAGGGCATTGTTGTGAAGTCACGAGGCATTACGTCACGGGTTCACCATACTCCAAAACACCCACCACCACCACGATTTTGGGCGGGTGGATTACCAGCAGAAAGATGCAGGCACTCCGTGAAGAGAATTATTTAGAGGCCATTTTACAATTCTGAGGGAGTTTCTTAGTGTTATAACATACAAACCTATCTAGAACTAAGGAAATAAGCCAAACTACACATTATCTTAATTAGTGGGACACCTAACTGTCCAGCGAGGAGGTCAACCATCACCACACGGTCGCCTGGCGGAATCGGTTTCATGGCAGAATAGTCTTTGGCTTTCGTGAAAAGGGGTGGCCTATTACAACAATTTAGGTTGGGAAAGATGCTATACTTCACGGCAACCTATCATGGAACTAAAATCCGAGAGAGTGGATTTTTCCCAATTGTTGACTCTTCTTGGGTGGCTATATCCCAGACTTCGAATCTCTTGTTATCCTAGGAAAAATGGCGGTCTTTCGATCTTGGATGCGAAGATCATGCTTTCGATACCGCTGTGGCGTCCCTCGCCCTCACGATGCAGCATCATTACTCGGCGGAGGAGCATTCCCCCGGCGGCGCACGTGAGGCCATCCTGCTCCCACTCCCATGAGGCGAGGCGACAAAGGGAAGAGTGGATGTGTCATTCATCGAATCTTCCATGGGATCGACCTATCTGCTTGAGCGTAACAAATGGCGTGAGCACAACCAATAATATACAACACAATCACCATAACAATAGCAACATCCACCCGAGTGACAATACCTTCATAACAATAATACAAAGGAGATCCTACCCGAGGGCACCAGGACTCAAGGGATGGATATTTGGTTGGGCCTCGAGTTCATTCTTGACCGGAATTCATGGCAATGGATTTGGCGGCATAGAACATGGCTTGGGTAGTCCACTCCATCAGCCCCTCAGGTGCACACTGCGGTAAGAATTTGAAAAGTGTTGGGACTTGGCCGTGGCGGTGAATAACTGAGGGTCATATACCATCTTCCATCTCCACAATAGAGGCAAAGTATGAACTATGTATGTCCTAGTATCCATTCATCCCGGGGGTTCCTAACCCCTTCCCCTTCCCCTTTCCTTTCCTTTGGAGGTCATATCCACCACCCCGGGTTAGGAGTCATGCCTTGCCCACATATGACAAGCGATTCTTCCCACCATATGGGGTACCTAGTCATTAGAAAAGTAATTCCATAGGATGATACTCCTCGGGAAGAAGAGCGGACCTAACTCCACAAAACCGTTGTTTTCGTTGTAGTACACCCTAATAAGGCCATACATCTGTCTTTAGAAATTTCATGAATGAACTTCGATATGTATGCATCCGAGAGTGTGCATTAAATATCCAAAGACGAAGGCCTCAATCATATCGTAGCATCTCGTCATCAATGGAGGGGGTTCAAGCATTCCCTCAGATCAAGTCTCCTATAACATTCCGGGATGGATTAATTTCCATCGGTGGCTCATGACCACAATCAAATCGCTCGAGAACGAAGTTGATCAACTCCATTGCTCCTTGGTGGGGGCGCGGGCGCAAACCTCACTCCAAGAAATGGTCAAATAGCTCATCCATTCCGCAGCCGCGAATGCTTGGGGGCATGCTTGCAGGCCTTCCGCCGGTAGCCCTAAGGAGGAATTTGGGTCCAATCATTTGCAAAACCAAGCAAAGATGATCCGAACGGGCAAGGAACACGTGCCAGGAGTAGAGCAAAAGTAGCAAGATCAAGAGCAATGGAACAAGATAAAAGTAGCAAGGAACCTTTTGGGAATGAAGTAGCAAGGAACAAGGATCAAGATCAAGTAGCAAGAAGCAATGAACAAGGAAGATCAAGTAGCAAGAAGATCAAGGAACAAGGAAGATCAAGGATCAAGATCAAGTATCAAGGAACAAGATCAAGTAGCAAGATCAAGAGCAAGGAACAAAGATAAGTAGCAAAAAGCACGAGAATGAAGTAGCAAGGAACAAGGATCAAGATCAAGTAGCAAGAAGCAATGAACAAGGAAGATGAAGTAGCAAGAAGATCAAGGAACAAGGAAGATCAAGTAGCAAGAAGATCAAGGAACAAGGAAGATGAAGGAGCAAGAAGCAAGGATCAAGATCAAGTAGCAAGGTGAAAAGTGAGAAGTGAAAGCAAGGTGAAAGAATTTATAGCTCTGAATCAATAATGTTGAGTATAATACCAATAATGTTGTTTTATAATACCAATAATCTTTGAGGTATAAGAACCAATAATGCTGACGTATAATACCAATAATCATATTGAAGTATTATACCAATAATTCTCTAAACGACTATAAAAAGTTCTCCATTCGGTGGTAGAAGTCATTCATCTCCCATGGCTTATAATATTTATGAAGATCGGTTTGAGACCATTCTTTGCTCCATGAGCTACAATGATATTGTTAGGTGCATACATAAAGGTGTTAAAATTTGGATCCTACTTGCAATCCAAAGTCGATGGTCCTGAAAGTGTCATTGCCACGGCCTTACTCGTGTTGTGATCCATCTTCTTTGGCTTCCCGAAGCGCGGTGCCTATGAGTGAATGCGATCCGTTAGCGGGAATTGAAGATGAGTGAATCATCGACTCTATAATGCCATCAATAATATATGCATCTAAATTATATGTATGCCATCAATAATGTGTGCATCAGATGTAATATGATGTGTATTAAACACCTATTATAAAAGATGTAAGGATGTTAGTATAAGCATAATGAAAGCTAATTGATGTATCGACAATGTATTAATTGTCCAAAATGCTTAAGTATTATAGCAAAAGAAATTACATACATAATTATCGAGAATATGATTGAGATTGAGAGCTTTTAGCTAATGCTATGTCCCCCCACATGTCAACAATGTATTTTGGAATCTGAACAGTCTTCGGTCTTTTGCCATTTGCATCCCATGCATAATGTATGGCATCTAACTTCTCATACCTTGATGGATCGATGGATTGGGTGCAGCCAACATTTTTAGTTAAGCAACTGTATAGTCGACCAACGGGCATCCACCATGATACATAAATGTGACCATAATTGGTAGACTCGGATCTAGGATGGCATCTTCTTAAAGCCCAACCACGTTGGAGTTTCATCGTCTCAGTCGGACTAAAACAAACATACCTTTCGTAACATGTGCATGAGGATCGAACTCATCCATAGGCAACTTTGGGCCCATCTGGCCCACAACACGTAGGCAAAGGTCTTACAAGCACAAATGCTTCATCGACCTACGAGTAAATGCGGCTTGTAGAGGTTCTTGCCTTGTCACGCAAACCAAAAGTTATCATTTTGAGGTCGCCCGGAGATACATCTTCTAAACACAAAAGAATCTCGTTCCGGTAATCCATAGTTGCTTTTTAATCGTCGCAAACAAACTATCTTCTTGATTTTTTGAAGTAAGGAATTCCATAATGCTATGTACTTGCGATGTTGTCACTTTGCCATGCCAGGGGGAGATCTTTCAATGTCTTCCTTGGAGGGATATTTTTAGGCACCCTGTTGGTAACGTTGGCTCATCATTTTCATCCTCCTTCCACATTCTTATTCCTTTTTCGAATCCACTCTTTATGGGTTGGCAGATCTTATATTGCATAATGGGCCATTTCCCATCCATTTTAAATCGAATAGCAATGGGGTCGGTATGGCACGTTAGGCGTTGGCCTTTATCGGGGATATATCCTTGACAAAGCCTTTCAAACGGAACTTCATCCACAAAATATGGAGCTAGGGAGACTTTGCATTGCACTTGCTAAACAAGTAAAGCAACTTCGGGCAACGTTAGAGCATCCGATGAACTCATTAACGTCGAAAAGTTCCCAAACAATGCATCAATATCGTCATGAGTATGCCCAACCATCATGAAGCCAACCTGAATCTCATCGAATACCTTAAGCCATATCAAATAAGAGAGGTAGGAGAACACCAGGGAATAAATTACTAATCGCATATTTCTTATTAGCCAGAATAACTTTAGCTAAACTTGCTCGATATTAATCCCAAAACTTTCTATGGTTTAGCTAAACTCTATACATTTTTCCTCTCATACTTTCTAGCGTTTAGCTAAACTAACCCAAACATCATCCCAAAAATTTCTATGGTGTGGCCAACAGAAAATATTAAACCAAATTACTACTTTTTTTCAATATATTCCACTTATTCTAGTCATTTTCTTTGTGAAAACATTCTAAAATAATGCTAACTAGTAAAGTCTAGGGCTCAAATTAATTTATAATACTAGAAACTAAACTACTAGCATATATTTCATATAAACTAGAATGATGTTAGTTAAACTAGACCGAAATTCATTCTAAAAGTCATCCTTAGCTAAACACTACAAAATTTCACGCTCTTACTTTCTGGCGTTTGGCTAAAGAGAGCTTCGGGGTTGGTGTCGAAAAAAAGTTAAGCTAAAATTATTATTTTTTTCCCAATTTTTTCCATTTACTTTAGCCAATTTTTTTGAAAATGTGTAAAAATCGCGTAAATAGCTAAGTTTAGCCCCTTAAATTATTCCATGGAGAACACATATCTATTTTTTATTTTGACCCGATGCATTATCCATGGTAGATTTCGAGGAAGAGGATTGAAGCCTTCTAAGTTGGCCAATAGAAGATGAAGGCATCTTCTCTTATTGTTCAAGGCTAGCTTATGCCGCCGATGGTCAGTATCTTTTAGGGCTTGCATCAATTTTGCAATGCCAGTTACGCTTCCTCGAGATCACCGCGACTTTCTTCTTAGGCAACTCAAGATAGTGTAGGATCCTAGAAAGTGATCCAACATGAAAGTTTGAGTCATCCTTCCAAAGATCAAGAGAGAAATGGCCATTTGATCCACCATGACCATGTGTCAATGCTTTTGTCAAGCCGCTTCTTCAAGCGATCTCCTCTCCAAAACGGACTTTTGCAGATGGTGACTTCTTGGTGTGAGTGTTTTGACCTGATCCATCTTATCGTGTATTATACAAAGGTAACTTTCGGCGCAAACGATGTGATAATGTACGCCAATGCTAATATTGACTCTTCCTGAGGAGCGTTGTTCCAACATATGTGCCGCCGTTGAATTGAAAGGTTGCAAGCGTCTCCCTTGTATCTTTTGTTCTTTCCAATTTTGATGCTTGATGACTACACATATGTTACACTTGGAGAATCCGTATTTTTGCTTTATCGACGGCGTGCGGAAACTCTTTCTTCCAAATATTGTAAAAGGGCAAGGTTACACTCTTTCTGTCAATTCTTCCACCGGGCACCCATTTCCTTATGTATGCTCTTCTTATTAAGAATGGAAGGAAGTTTCGAACATTCTCCCTTATATCATCCTTTCCTTTTGCTTCTATGTGGAATGCTCTGGTATCAAGCACACTTTCGTAGCTAGTGTCCATGTGATCTAGGCTTTTAGAGCATACTCGAAGACCACTACTTTTCGCCTCGGACCGCCTGTATAAGTTACACTCAACACATCGAAAACAAAGCGTAATCCACGACCTTTGCTTGATTGAGAATAAAATTCTTTTCTTAAGGCACATACTTGCTACCGGCTGGGTTTTTGACACATTCATCTTGCGGCATGTTGATTTTAGAGCACTCTTGATTGACTTGGGCGCACATCCTCTCCTCCTTGCTATCCCCTTTGGTTCCCTCGACCCGCTTCACATATGTATATTTCCTTTTCCTCTTGAATTGCTTCTCAACATCGACTTCCAAGCACTCAACTTCTAAGTCATCGTTGAGAGCGGCTTCGAGCTTGTAAATGTTGTGGCTTGTCCTACCATCATGAAGCAAAACATCATGGGTCTCCCGGGTTACTAGGATCATTAGCTATAGGCCTCTCAAGACAAGCATGACATGACCTGATATTTTGGTTTCCTGTCGGATCTATTATGTTACCCACTGAAAGCCCGACCTTTGATACACCCAAGAACTCATCGTCTATAGCATCCTGAGGATCACTAAAGACTATATTCGCCTCTGAATATTTAGATCCAATGCAGGAGTGAAGAATGTAGCATGGCAAACCTAGTAGATCTGTTCGGGGGTAGTAGACTATCTCATCTTTGGGCTTAAACAACTTGAGACCAAGACGGGCAGCTAGATTCTCATGACCTCCAATCTCCTCTACTATCTCGTCTTCTTCATTTGTTGCTGTGTTGCTTGGTTCACCATAGTGAGCAGCGAAACTGATGTCCGGCGGGCTACTGACAGATGGACTACTAGATGAATCCTCTTCTGAAAAGGGCAAATTGAGGGATCTCGAGACGATTATCTTCACTTGAGGGGCACTCATTTTGTTTTACATCCCTCTTAGACCCCGAATGAATGTGTCCCCTTTGCTTCACCAATGTTATCCGCCCCTCCTGAGGGGGAAAGGAAGCTCGATCGATGGGATCACAGGACTCGTGACCTCAATTGCTACATTTGAAGGATCTATTTCCTTCCCATGAAGAGTGGTTCTATTCAAAATATGTCCCCCAGCAACAATTGTCCTTAGGCGAATAGGTTGTGCAGGGGAAAATTGAACTTTGTTTCAACCAAGCAAAGGCGACACTTTTTTAGAACATATTAATTAGACGAAAAGTAAGCAATAAATAAGCAAAAATGGTGCCATTTAGTACAATATATATAATTTTTGATCTAAATTTGGAGCTAAATGAAACCATTTGGTCAACAGTGAACATTTGGATCAAATGTAAGCCATGGCCGTTTGATCCCATTAATTTGGATCAAACGGCGCCATGGCGCCATTTGATCCAAATGTTCACCGTTTCGACCAAATGGCGCCATGGCGCCATTTAGCTCCAAATTTAGACCATTTCAACCTGCATCATTTTCAACCGAATGGCGCTATGGCGCCATTTAGACCAATACACCATTTTAAGGGTATTTGGAATAGAATGGCAATCACGAAGCCATTTGATTAAGTGGGTGCCATGAGGCGATTTAGCTTAGCTCCATCACAAAATCTACACGAGGTGCCTCTGTTATGCATTCTTGCTCCCATTATCAATAAGAGCAGGCATGCATAACATGGGCACCACAAGACACCCAAAAATTTAACCACTATAATAAATCACTAGAAAACCACTATAGATGTGGGTTTTTATGTCAAAATTCTCATTCTTAATGAAAACCACATAACATAGTGGTTTTCATAACTAGAGCGTGGTTATTCATGTTGCTTTTTTATTATAGCATGGTTTATTAAAACCGATATTGTTTTATTACATAGTTTCTAGCACCAACAGTGGTCATTCATGTTGGTTTTCTAATGTCACATGGTTTATTAAATTGACAGAGTTGTGTAACATGGTTTTTCAACACAACTTTAATGTGGCAATGGTTGTTTAGGTTGGTTTTCTACTGTCACAAAGTTGAAGTACTTTATGGCATGCTTTTTTATACCAACTTAAATGCCATGATGGTTATTCATGCTAGTTTTTTATTATCATGGCGTGTGTTATAAAATGGTTGTGGTTTATATCATAATTTCAATACCAAGTTAATTGTCATGGTAATTACTCATAGATATTCGCCTAAGAGGACTTGGCTATCTATAGTGATTACTCATAAGGCCTCCAAAAACAATTATCATAATTAACCACCAAACCACTATAGATATGGTCTTTTGTATTTTTTGTGTTTTTGAAACACCTTGAACTTATTCAAATATCATGAAAAAAGCACAAAAAGGTATCTTTTGTAATTTGTCATTGTTTGGTCTCGTGTAAATTGTTTTGCACCTTTAGAAAACCAATATCTTCTATCAGGGTTCTGAAACTATAGTTGCTACTTACGAATATAAGATCATTTATTACTTAGACATTAGAATCAACTACTTTTTTAATGTAATTATGTGTAACCTAATGCATATACTTGATGCATTAGAAAATATCATATCAAATATAATATCCGAGTACTTTTTCTTTTGATGCATATGTTCCCTAGCTCGGATTCCTTCCTTGTTGATCCATTTACACCTGCAGATAATAAGCTAAAGGTTAGTGCATTCATACACTTTACCAAGTTTGGTTCCAAGATACAATCCATCCAATTTCATATTTAGAATTATCTTTAGATGCTTTCTAATGTTGATATCAATATAGGAGCATGCCAAATATAGATAGCTTCATTTGGATTCTTGTTGGGGATATGATCATCACGCTAAATCATAAACCTAATGTATAGTTGGTCGCCAAACTTCTTTTATCGCTAAGGTTTTTCCCTCGAAAACCCTTCGCACAAGGGTTTTTAATCTTGGGCGACAATAAGCCTGTTGTCCTTTGTTTGGGTTCCACAGCCATTTGGTCTTCGGTGGATGATAAAAGTCAATAGCCGATTCAATTCTATTTAAGAGGCCAAATCTTCAACAAATGCTAAGACTATTGGAGAAATTTTCAATCGCTTTGAAAACATTTTCCTCCAATTCATAGGTTGAAGGTATTTTCTAATCTATGATTGTATCAAGAATAAGACTCTTGGATGTCGTCGATTGAAAAAAAGGTCTGAAAAGGCCTAACGAGGCTTGAAGAAAACATTTTAGTCCTACCAAGGCCTAATATGCCTAGCAAGGTTAACATGTTATGGGTATTTACTTAAGCTGAGACCACATCATTTAACAATTTTAGGATCTTTCAACCATTTAAGTTAAAAAATATTGATATGCCAAAATGAATAGTTCAAATGAAAAGCAAGGAACCCCTCCATAAGCAAATATTTTGGGCCCCTCCAGAGGAGGCCACTCTTGATTGAAGCAAATATAATTTTGGAGTAAAGGAAGGCCAAAACAAAGCTAAACAAAAGCACCAAGTGACCATTTAGCCTTGGGCATGCCCTTATTTATATGCACAACCAAGAAGGTTGGTCACCATGTTGTATATAACAAATAACGATAATGATCTCGACCAGCTAACATCACATACATGGGTGGACGCATATCTCTACCATGGAGAAATACAAAGTATCATGGGGTCTCCATATAGAATAATGCAACCCCTCAGCCCCACTCTATGCTACACCACCAAAACCCCTTCCGGCCATGTGAGTGCGGCTCTATATCATGGAGAAATCAAATGCTTCAATGCCTGTTTTAGATCTCCTTGAGGGCCATGGCCATACATTGAGAAGAAATTTGCACTTGGAGGAAGGGTGCTTTGGCCACTAGACCCGGCTTACAAGGCTATAGCCATACTTCACGAGGAATTTTCTACCACAGCGAATCTTAAAACATATCCATGGAATTTTGTAGTTTTAAATCATGAATTTCATGCTATAGAAGTAGTTGTTGGTGGGTTTATGCTTTTTATTTGATTTCACTTGGGCGCAACTGCAGTTCGGGCATGTATTTATATATTTTGCTGTACTTATTGTGTATATTTAACATTTCAATGGTTTATAATCCAATGGTTAACTTTTAAATATATGAAAAAGAATAATTATACGTAATAGCCGGTTCACATACAGTGAACCCTTTTACAAGCATGTGAACTGGCTCTTTGGGTTCGGGAAATTCCGAGGAACCATTGTAAGCATCCGTTAAAATATTAAAAAAAACACCTTATTATTAAAATAGTCGGATCCCTTCCTTTTTTATTTTTGGATTTCACGGAAATCTGGAAATCTAACGGGTGAGATTTTTTTTGACGAGATTTTTTTTGACGGAAAAAGAGCTGGAGCCAGGGGGAAATGACGGAAATATTTATGGTAGTAGGCTAATTTTCGATTTTGCAAATAGGTTAAACGTTTTTACGTTTTAGGTTAGGGTTTTTCTTTCTTGATTTTTGGTGCAACGGCGGCAGTGGCAGAGATGGAGGAGATCGTCTCTATGATGAAGGGCGGCGCCGGATCTGATGCTGAACTGCTCTTCTTCTTATTCTTCCTCTTTTCCTTGTGGCTATGGAGGAAGAGGCGCCCTCCTTCTCAATCTCCATCTGTTAGGCTCAAGCCACAACTCTGCATTGCGCAGGTATTGGAGTTGCGGTTACTTCCCCTTCTCCATCTCGTCTGCCGCCGCAGCCTCATCTTCAGCATGCAGCAGACTTACCCAAGAGACCACACTGGAAGGTAACGAGTTCAATCAAGCTGTTGCAGCCCATACAACCGCTGTTGCAGCAAGAAGGGTTACTGTGGATACACATCTGATTACTGTGGTTCTGGTTGCCAGAGTCAATGCGACGGCACTAATACCAGTAGTATAGTATTTACTATACAAGTTGAAGGCTGCAAAAGCCAATATGCACTGATGTCCGTTTAGGAGTTCTTGATGTATATGTCAAAAGAATTCTGAGTGTTTTAAACATGCTCCAATTACAGTTCCGCCAGGAGATGAGGGTTGGCTCTGCAATGCTTGTGACAGCAAGCTGGACTGTTTGTACACAATTAATGATTACTTAGGTACAAATTTTGAGGTTGAAAGCAAGTGGGAGGTAACGTGATGGAACTTAGGTGGATCTCAGTAAGTGTTCCAGGTCAGTAGTTCCTAGATATTTATGTCTTGGTCAGGAAATATTTCCTGAAGCTGCTAATCCACCTGGAGGAATGGATGACGACTTGCTCTCTGATGATTCAGAGGATGATGATTATGATCCTGAAGGACAAGAAAAGGAAAACGTAGAAGGTGACATGGGTCCTGAAGAGGGTTCTGACTCAAGTTCTTTCAGTGCTTCAAGTGTTTCGTCAAGCTCTGATTCATCATATTCTGATGAATCTGAATGCAATTTGTATGACGATGAGCCAGACTTCAACAAAACAAGTGCTGATGCAGAACAGGCTGAGAGAAAGCAGGGAGTTAAGGGCCGTGCAAAGAGAGGGATAGCAGCTGAGTTGGAGGAAATTGATGATGGAGAGACAGTTGTTTCTGGAAAAAGGCAGAGACCAGAGGTGGATTAGAAGAAGCTTGATGATGTAAGTTGTTGCACTTTATTGGACAATGTCTTAAAGTTTAGCTTTATTAACTGAGGCATTCTGAAAAGCTACAAAGTTGCTGCAACATTACTTTAAATTTTTATATTAAGTTATCATGCTTTTCTTAATTTTTCTTGATGGATGATGTAAGTTGATTCTAATTGTTCTCTTTGCAGGAGATGTTTGGGAAGAATGATTCAGATAGTGACCAGCAGAGTGAGGATATGGACTGGGGTCCTGGCAGGAGAGAGAGTCAGAGGAAAACTTGTGGGGACCATGAAGAAAATGGGCAAGATGTGGAGAAAAAAGGAAGTAAAGGCCGGTCCAAATGATCATGATGCCGAGGACATACCAAAACGAAAAAAGACAAAAATTCCAAGTGATGCCCTAGAGGTACTCTAGGACTTCTCTGCCTTGCCTTTCATTGCCATTCTGCTAGTTTTCATCGTGTATTAAGCCTGTTTCCTCCTGCTGGCCTCTACATTAATGCGCAGGAATGAATATTCACAACCCGTGGTCTTTTTCTGATTGCAACGTGTTGTTGGTTGGAATATTTGGCTGTGTACATATGCACATTGCAGCAGTACCTTGATCCATTCGTAACAATAAAAGCATGTGCTGGACTAAGTGGAATAAAGCTTGGAGATAGGATTTTGACAGTTGTTCAAGCACACCAACTGTAAAATCTGAGGTATATCTTCCTGCAGATCATTTTCAATTTATTTGTTTGCCATGTATGGGCTTATCAGTACAAAAATAGCATAGATGTGAAGTTGTTTTGTTCGGTGTTCTATTTAAACTGTAGGAAGCTTGTCGTTTCAGATGTCTTTTTCAGGTAACCCAAGTGTTTTATTTACGGCTCTCTACTTTGATCTATGCCGAATGTAGCACAAAGTTTGGTTGTGGCAGAATCCGGGCGATCAGCACAGGTAAAATTCTTATCTGTCTTAAACTTTCTGCAAGGGAATGAGCTAAGATTACGATTTCCAGATTCTAATCAAGCCATTGTATGGCAATGGCAGATAAGATTCTTTAAACTCTATTTGGTTTATTACATCCATCCCCTTCTTCCCAAATACAGGTTAATTTCCTAGGAAGCCATTCCAGCGATCTCTTGCCAAGGCTACTAGTTTATCAAAGGTTCTTTCCAGTTTTTAAAATCTAGTATCTGGTCATAGCTGACTTGCCCTTTTTCTCGTCATTGCATAGGAGCCAATATTGAATCCAGCGGCTATAGCGATTTGTTTGTGCTGAGGCATTTCCGGCCTGAGAAGGTTTGTTTTTATGTGTGGCTTTTGGAACTCCTTCCGGGAGTGTTATTCCTCGTGAGCATTCCAATATTTCTTAGCATTTTGCCATTGTGCCTTTTCCATTCCTTTGATTTGACAGATATTTTTTCCCTTATTTTTAACAGAGAATCAAGTTCTGGCTATGGCGTCCATCTTCGATTAAGAAGGATATAAAGGTCAGGTCTGCATTGCTAGAATTATAAACTTAGTAAATTGTTTAAATACAGAACTTAATTTTGATCAATACTTGCATGCTAGAGGGCCTTTTTGGAAACTTTAAAAGTCATTACATTCTCACATGCTTTATTTCTTTCTCTCATATGCAAGAGGTCAGTACGTGAGTATTGCAAGGTCGTCACTTTCTTCCTATACCAGATGTTTACCTTTTGCTTTGCTGTAGATGTTAGATCTAAATTAGTTTTCTCCATATATCTTCTGGAAATAAATGTAACATTGTTTGAGTTTTGGAAATGGTTGGGGTTCAAATCCCCTTGCTCCCTATTATTTTGTTGCTATTGAGGAAAACAGATACAATGAATTAGCAGTGAAAAGTACTACTATACATAAGACCATTACTTGTATGCATAAGAAACCATCCACGGTCCTTAATAGTCTTATACTTAAAAACTTGAAATGCTTCAAACAACATACCATTACTGGTTTATAAATGAGAACCATATAGCTAATGCATAACAAAACCGTGCTCATATAGAACAAACACACATGTGCTTTACCATGACATTTAGCCATGCTAGTTTACTACAATAGCCAACCACATTATAAAATCACCCGAAACGAGCACTACATTAAGCCACATCCAAAACCATAATGTTATACCACATGGACAAATCGTACACTTAAACACTATAAGTATACCACATTCATTTACCAATATGTAATACCATTTTGACAAACTCTACAAAAAGGCCATCTACGATTACCATGCCATAAAACAAACCTAACAAGAGAACCCATTAGTTTAGCCACATATGGTTTTTAATGATATCAACCCACAAACACCCATTGGCTTTATAGAATGGTTTTCTAGTCATAACCAAGGAAAACACCATGTACGTTTTTAATTTTGGGTGCCTTGTGCACCCCATGCCAACTTTGCAAGTGAAACCAAGGTTCTGTGTCCTAGCAGTATGAAATTCAGCATTTGAACACGCTATACACCTACCAAAACATAATTCCCTACGTAAATTGTGGACTTACTTGATATTAGATAGATCCATGGTGTATGTATTTTCGAAAGCAATTAGATGGAACAGAAAAAGAAGCTAATCCCAAAGCCAGATGAATTTCTGAGTGAACCGCATGGGAAGAAAGCGCCAAGAATCACCCGATTCGCGGAGCCAAGAAGGAATCGCCGACAAGACGCGCATACCCATCAAAGTTTCTCATTTAGGGCGAAATAAAGAAGATTTTGTTGCGAAGAGGTAAATTGAAACGAAAAGCAGCGGATTCGAAGCCGAACTAAAATCCGTCTAAGCGTGCGGCATGGTCATTTTAAGAGGGAGAACGACGACAAAGAGGGAGCTTTAAATGCAAAGTACAATTTTAAAAGGCAGACCATTCAATTTGGCCAAGTGGCACCTAAATTTCACGGGCGGAATTTTAAAATTTTGGTGGTAAATTTTCAAATTACGCGCATGGTTTTTTGAATTTTATGTTCAAATTTGGGCAATTCGGGCAGAGGGCGGAAATATTGAATTTCAAAATTCAAATACGGCGGCGTTCTTGACTGGGCCACGTGCATGGTGTTCTCCAATACCACTCGCATGCATGGGCGGATTCTGGCTGGCATGGGCGCCAGCTCCACCATCGAGATACCGGTTGGCACTCAGGGTTCGGGAGAACTTGCCAAAGTTAGTTATGCCCCATTGTTTTTAGGAGGACCCTCATTTGTGCCAGTTTATCACGAAATTCTCTCGGCGCCCTCGAGAATGCAAATTCCGCCATCCTTCATTGGCCCCTCAGCTGATCAACTTTAAATGGCCTCTAGTTTAGAATCAATTTTTGTCGCCATTTCCTTACAGTTAAGTAGCCTCCACGCCATCAAGCTACACACCAATTCCTCGGCCAAATTCAGTTACTCGAAATGATAATGGAGACAACGGCTAGCGACTTAAAGCAAAAGTATGTCATCTACTTGTAGTGCTTCCTTCTAAAATCCGTTACGCCATTTAGAATCTTGTATTGAATTTAGGGTCTTTGTAGTTGATAAATGGCGCCATGCGCCATTTGCTGTCCATTAGCTCACATTAGGGGGCTTGTTGTTGGCAAAATTTTGCTGTCCATTAGCTCACATTAGGGGCTTGTTGTTGGCAAATGGCAACGACGCCATTTGTCGGTCCATTAGCTCACTTTAGGGTTTATTTTAAAATGGTGTAGCAAATGAAGCGCCCGCGCCATTTGCTATCCATTAGCTCACATTAAGGGCTTGTTGTTATAAAATGGCTTATCGCCATTTGATGTCCATTAGCTCACATTAGGTTTTTTTTTGGTAAATGGCTTCATCAGCACCATTTGATATCCATTAGCTCACATTAGGGGCTTCTTGTTGGCAAAATAGCCATGGCGCCATTTTGCTGTCCATTAGCTCCACATTAGGGCCATTTGTTGGCAAATGGCGCCATCGCGCTCATTTGATGTCCATTAGCTTATATTAGGGTCCCAGAAGTTGACAAATGGCCATTTGACTATTAGCTTACATTAGGGGCTTGTTGTTTTAGGTGCTTATGCATCGAACTTAGATGCAAATGGCGCCATGTCGCCATTTGCTTAGTCGCCCTGGTCCGGTCTACTTGTTTTCAGCGAGTTGATGCATATGTTCGCGATGCCTCTTTGTTGCGGTTATTTTAATGCCCGAAACACAATTTCAATCCGACCGGACTATCATGCCGGATGATAGAACTGGTGCATGGAAATAACGCGGTGAGCCCCTCCACCGCTGGGCTGTGCTCGAAGGAGGAGATAAGAGAGCTCACCGGGCGATAAAGCGAGACGCCACAGAATCGGTAGGGATTTACAAAGGGGTATCTTGGTTAACATGAAGCCGGGCTAGCAAGAGCGATCCGCGAAGATTGGATCCGGTGGTCTGCGGAAGACACTATGCGAGAGAATAATAGTCTACTATGTGGACTGGAAGTTTTATGATCCCACAATAATGTACGCTAGTATCGCAAATGTAGCCGGTTCGGGCGAAAGCAAGGCCGGTGCGCCATCATACAACAGCCTTTGAAGAAGCCGACATCAAAGGTCCACAAGAAATCTTGAGGGGTTTTATGATTCTTCGCAATCGTTTGAACGAGTCAAAAAACTCGGTTTGATTCGTTGTCAAGGCATTAGCCCAACAGAAACTACCCGCCATTGTGGAAACGGCCTGGCTGAAAACAGTTAGCAGGAAGAAGACAAGACAAACTAAGGAGGTACTGCGAAACCAAAAAAGACTCCTCATCCGCATCGAGGATGTTGTCCGAAACCGAAAGCAAGGAAAGGCGGCGGACAAGGGGAAAGCCAAGAGAAAGGATCACGAAGATCCTGATAAGGAAAAGAAGGAAAAGAAGGAAAGGAAACAAAGGAAGGAAAAGAAAGAGAAGGAAAAGAAAGAAAAGGAAAAGAAAGAAAAGGGAAGGGACGGGAAAGGGCAGAAGGAAGGAAAGGCGGGACAGGAAAAGGACGGAGAGGAAAGGGAACCAGAGGAAATGGAAGGGAAAAAGAAGAAGAAGCACAGGCTAGAGACCTCTGAAAAGGAGAGGACACCTAAAAAACAAAGGAGAAGACTTCGGACTCCCAGCCCGCCGGAAGTCCAAGACGGAATGAGAGAAGCGACGAAAGCGGCCGAAGTGGTGGTGTTCCTCCAAGCCCATCACATATCCAAGATTCTGCGCGCACACCGGCCAAAAGGGTCACCATTCAGAAGCCAGAGCCAAAGAAGCTCACATTAATTAAGAATAGCTCGGACTTGCTCGAGGTTCCGCAAACCTGAAGGTGGAAAGATCGAAGAGGAGAAGAAGGCGAGAGAACACGCTACGAAGATCATTGATCACCGCCATCTTTTTCCTCTAGGCATCACATTTATAAAAGCGAATAAACGTGTTCGGGCTTATATCAAGGGCACGCAACCGCGACATCTAGGCCAAGAAATATGGAGCACGTCAAGACCTTAGTGGAATCCTTTCAAAGAGACCCACATCCGGTGTTCACTCCTGCGGACGTGATTCCATTCAATCCCCTCACAAAGAAACTACACCCTTGGAAAACTGAGGATGACCTCATGGGGATGCACTATTACATAGTGAATGGCAATCATTCTGTTATGGCCATTTCGACTTGTATATAAAAAAGACTTCGGCACAAATAAGTCTCAAGAACAAATGGCAAAGATTTATGAGTATCGGAATTGCCGAAGTCTTGTTCCGCACGGTGGACGAGCAAGAGTGCCTGCAGCTCAGTTGTGAAGTCAATGATATCGCTGCCAAGACTATCTTTAAGGAGCCTTTCATTGATAAAATAACCCAACTGCGGCAACAATATGCTCTTTGCGGGAAGCCTGATCCATCGGGACGCGGGCAATCTCGCTCAGAACCATACAAGGTACATGTTTTAATTTTCTGCAAGATTAGCAAATGGCGCCATGGCGCCATTTCCTCACCAAATGGCGCCACGGCGCCATTTGCTCAGCACTAGTGTACGCCACAAAAATTCAGGTCACTGCAGGTCATCCTGTCGATGAAATTGACCTCAGATTCCCTTTCAACGATCATCCTCAAGAACTGCCACCAGTTCCTGTGCCGAACGAAGAAGATGAAGAGGGGGAGACCGAGGCTATGGCAGGGAAGCTCTGCAACAGCAGATTCACGTACAGCTGGCAAGGCTTGCCAGGGGACATAATCATGAGAAACCAGCTGGGGCCTGCCACATGCTCCTACCTCGTGTAGAAAATGGTACCGCCAGGAACAGGGGTGTTTGATTACTTCTCCTGTGGTTCTTTTGGCCGGGCTTCATTGATGAATAAGAGATTTTGCATTGTGTTCGAAAGTGAGCCGGTTAAGCGAGAGTGCCTAAGGGGAATTCTTGATAGGCTTGAGTAGCCTCACGAATCCCTATACTTTCAGCCAGTTCTGCGGACAGAGACAAAGGTTTGTTGTTGAAGAAGTCGTAAGATCCACCAAATCGAGAGATGCACGAGCTCCCCCGATGTGGACTATGATGTGATCAAGAACGCACAACCGATCCGACATACTTCGATCCGAATTTTTCGCCACAACGCTCGAGCTTTTGTAGATCCTATGGGTGCTTCTTCTAGCCATGCCTCCCTGGCGATCGCGGAACGATCGATGTGGAACCCGACCCTCATGCGGAACCCGATCGTCTGCGGAACCCCGAATTTTTTGTGTGATTATAATGTAAATTGTACAATAATACTTTTGTAAACAGACTCTTTCTTTCGAGTCCTTGCCTGTTGTGGCAAATTTTTTGATATGCAAATCTATGAATTTGGAAATTTTAACTAACTTTTCGATGTTATGTTTCTTTAGCTTCTTTATATGCACTGTTAGTATTTTTAATGGCGCCAATAAATGACACTTTAGAGGCATATTTTTTCTAAATGGCCATAATTGCTTTAAATTTGGCATAAAATGAACTAAAAAGGATTTTCGTTCCTAATTGGAATCCGCGAAATTTCTCATTTTAATGAAATTGTGCTTTATGGTGGAATTTTCGAAAAATAATTCCTGAAAGTTTGAAGTTCAGAAGTTCATTATGGACCCAGTTGGGTCCCTCAAGTGTTAAAATTTTGTGAATTCATAATACCACTCTACTTTTTGAAAAAAAAAAAAATACATTTAGCAAGACAAGTAGTACTTATTATCTACTTCCATTGACAAATAATAGTACCTTCACATTCTTATTCTATTTCAAATATTATAGATGTGAAATGGTTCTTGGATGTCTGTTTTTCAGAAATTCCTTAGAGACCCGACTGGGCCTCTCAAGGATTGAGAATCAAATTTTTATGAAATCACATGAAATTTGAAAAATGAGTAGCATTTGTAGACTATATTCATAGAAAATTAATGTCATATTGAAATTTGTATTCCATGTTGAGTGTCATGAGATCATATCATATCATTGAAACCATTGAATTGAGTGTATTTTAAGATGCGATTGTGCTAAACTTGTGAAGAGTTTTATTTTGGCATTGAATATGGTGGTATAACTTCGAGTTAATCTTACAATTCAGGTGTTTATATTGAAAATCTCATAAGTATCATAGAGAACTAGTCCCTACCATGAAGAAGGAATTGAGGGACCCATACGGATTGATGAACCCAAACAGGTTTCTGAGACAACTCTAGTATTAAGTGGGATATTTCTGCTGATAATTGTGCTACTAACCTAAAGTTTCTTTGAAGCTCTCCCATTAATCCCAAAATTAAGTCTTTTATTTGGCAGCTCTGGCGTAAAGCTTTGGCAACAAATCCAAAATGTACAGGTTGAATATGTCTGTATCTAACCTTCGTGAAAATCATTTATTTAAGAGATGTCTTTAGGCTGAGTGGGTCCTAGAGTTAGTGGCAGAGGAATACCATATTCCTTCCTTATCCAACAAACCTCTTGTAGATATTCTTTTCCTCATGATCAAAGCGACTCGAGAATTTAAATCCTCCTTTGGAGAATGTGGAAAGCCTAGGAGATTATCATGCCTTATGTGTTATTCAACAAACAAATGATGATATCTCTTGGATAACGAAGGTTTTCTTATCTTAATCTTGGTTGTATTTTACAGATAATACGCTGATCAGGATAAAAACACTTAAGTGGGATAAAATCAATTTGCTAGGTTTACGTCATCCTTCATGGAGATCAGTGCACTTGTGACTGCTCATGCATCCAGAATATGAACGTAAGAAGAGGAGAATATGTGAAGCTGTTGACAAATCAGGCCGATTCAATCCAGCAAAACGCCATGCACGTGGATGCTCTTACTGCTCATTCATTAATCTCTATAGAGGCTATGGAAGAAAAGAGAAGAGGATGAAAACTGAAAAGAGAAGAGGATGAAAATGAATTTTGGGTTGGAACTAATATCTGGACTTTGATCTAATATATACTCTTTTATCCTGTTTTAACTCTTTAGTATCTTAGACTTCTTGCTTTTTGGACAAGCAGAATCTAAGGGTTGCACTTCCCTTAAAAAAAGCCATCTATCTATGAATTCATATGTACTTTTTTGTATACATTATTGATAATGCCTTCAATAATTAAAAAAAAAAGAAAGAATTGAATTAATTTCAATTGCATCGATATTGTAGTATCATGGAATAATTTAAGGGCTAAACTTAGCTATTTGGCGATTTTTTAGCACATTTTCAAAAAAATTTGGCTAAAGTAAATGGAAAAAATTGGAAAAAAAAATAATAATTTTAGCTTAACTTTTTTCGGGACTGCACCAACCCTGGAGCTCTTTAGCCAAACACTAGAAAGTAAGAGAGTGAAATTTTGTATTGTTTAGCCAAACCATAGAAACTTTTAGAATGAATTTCGGGCTAGTTTAGCTAACATCATTCTAGTTTATATGAAATATATGACTAGTAGTTTATTTTCTAGAATTATGAATTAATTTGAGCCCTAGAATTTACTAGTTAGCATTATTTAGAATGTTTTCACAAAGAAAATGACTAAATTAAGTGGAAACAATTGAAAAAAAAGTATAGTTATTTGGCTTAATATTTTCTGTTGGCCACACCATAGAAATTTTTGGGATGATGTTTGGGGTAGTTTAGCTAAACACTAGAAAGTATGAGAGGGAAAATGTGTAGAGTTTAGCTAAACCACAGAAAGTTTTGGGATTAAAATCAAGCAAGTTTAGCTAAAGTCATTCTGGCTAATAAGAAATATGCGATTAGTAATTTATTCCATGTGTAGTATGTGTTCTCAACTTACTCAAAAAAGTTTCTAAATACTAAAAACGTAACAAAAATAATAACTTTGCCTTCAGCATGGGAATAGATCAAATTGCAAGTTGTAATTCTCTTACCTTAATAGCCGCCATCATGTGATGTAATCCTTTACAAATTCTAGGCGCTGTGATGGGTGCCATGTAGGGTTTTGATGCGATTTCTCATAACTTCTAACTTGTGTGTCAGATTCGAGTGTTTCTTAATGCATTGGAAAGCTTGAGATGTGAGCTTCTCATGGTGTATAGCACATATAAGGTTTCTGAGTTTTGTTGGACCGGATTTGGGATTTTCAGACTTCGGCCACCATGGCAAATCCTAGTTTGCCAGTTTTTGGAACACGTTCTTCAACCAAGGATGCCTCTAATGTGGTGGGTGGTGCTTGTGCTTCATCTTCTATCTTTGTCGCTGCTTAATCGGCCAAATAATTCTCGCCTCAACCCTCTTGCCTTTGAACCCATTCCTGTTAATACAAGTATGGACTTGCAACACGTTCCACCTCTTTCTAAATCTGCACCACTGTCTACTTCTCCTCAAGTAGAATCCACCTCTTTTTCTCCTCCATCTGGTTCTGTTGCGGCTTTACCTACTTCTGTAGAGCCTCTACTTGCACCTCCTACAGCTTGGGGTTCTTCTCATACAGTGGCCAGGGTGTCTTTGTTTAGGGTCCAGATTCGTGAGAGCCTAAAGAACGATTCTCTATAGGAAAATGTCCAACAAACAACTTCTCCATAGGAAAATGTCACGTGGGGCTTTAACAAGAACACGAGAAATAGAAAACTAAGAAATGAAAGAATGAAATGAGACACAAGTGAAAGAAGAGTGAAAACTTGAATGATCATTATTGGGTATACATGAAATCTTTGAAAGGAGGTGAGACAATAAAAATGCCTGAACTTGTCTAAGTCAACTCCTGATATATATAGTGCAATGGCCTCTAGCCCAAAATAGCAAACAGTCTGTCATTTCTGAATCCTCAATTACCTAATCCCATGATCTCTGCCATGATCTTGGTAACCATCATTGTCGTGATTTGTGGTGCTGAAGACTGACGGGTCGTAGATTCCTTTATGCCGTGGACTCTCTTGGCCTCTTCTTCTAGTTGGCGTGGCCTTGGCTCCCCGACGTAGCGGCATCAAGGTCTCAATGAGGGGACGGTTCCAAACCAAATGGAATGACCTTATTTTCCGTGATATGTGTAGAGAGTGTTCGTGAGTACCTACATCTTTGTAAGAACAAATGGGTATAGTCGATGCCATAATCTCGTTGTAAATGGGCTTGAGCACATTGAAGAGCCTCTAGCGAGTGAGTGTGAGGTGTGAATGAAGCCTTAGCATATATTCTTTCTATAAGCGTGGAGGTAGTAGTAAGATCGAGAGATATGGATTGTCCTTTCCTGGCAACAACATAGCAGGTGATTGCCCGTGAATGCTTCGAGGGGTGGTCTTTAGAAAATTTTTCTTGAGAGTGAGCAAGATAAAAACATGGAATAAATTACTACTCCTATATTTTAGTGCAGCCAAAATAGGTTTAGCTAAACTACCTTCAAATTGGGGTTAGAAGTTTCTAACACTTGGCTGAACTAAATGGGTTTCTCCATCAGCGTTTCTTGCTTTTTGGCTAAACTTTCACAAAATGGAAAGGCAAATACTAGCCATCACGCCATAGTAATTAAAAAAATCCAAGCATTTTGGCAAGGACATTGAATCTATTGTAAATACATAAATCAAGATATGCATGAACATGTTCAAAAACCTAAAAAAAGGGACTACATTGTTCCTTTTCCTCTAATCGACAACTTTGTACTTGGAACAAGGAAGAAAGTGAAAAGGAAAAGAAAAATATAAACCCTATTTGAAATTTCTTAAAGTTAGCACATACATTGATGTTGAATTTCGGACTAATCTATCCATTTTTCCAAGCCCACTCTATCTTAGGTTTAGCTAATCGATGTTCATGGATATGTCGGAGGTAAAGGTTTGGCTATTCAACCTAAGAACTCACTTGGGCAAAAAATTGGGCTAAAAATTTTCTTTTTTTTTGGCATTTTTCCATTTACTTTAGCCATTTTTCTGCTACAAAATAGCCATTTATTTAACCTTAGCCATTATTTTATTCCATGGATAAAAATCATGCAAGACATAAGCCGGGGTTGAATTTGTTTTGAAAAAAAAAACTCAAGATCTTAGGATAGAGCAAATGAAAGTTAACTAGGGTACACAAAGTGCATCGTTCTTCTATTAGTGCCAGGTCAAAGACGCAAAAAATCTTTGCGTGTAATAGCTCCTTCCACTGAGCCAGATGCACTGAGCCATCTAATAAGGAAAAGGTGATGGCGTGCTTTGACATAGTCAAGGTATCCCATAGGGAGGGGATAATCCATACTAATATGTGTTGCCAAGACAGAGTAATTACGTGTTGTGGTGAGCATCCTCTGCAGACTGTTTCGCTTGTTGGAGCTGGTGTCGCAGGTCTTGGATTTGATTTGTCTTTTTATCCACAAGGCATTTGAGCTCTTTGATCTTTCAATGTGCGTGAGCGCTGTGAGAGGGAGAGGCACCCATAGAAAAGACTTGAAGTTGGAGACCCGTGATTTTGTTATCATCAATGATTTTCTGCTTAACATAGCTTTGCAATTGAGTTTCCAAGGATTTGATATGTATATGCTAGTTGGTTACAAGAGCTTCCAACTCGATTGATGCGGAGTCGCGTCGAAAGTGGTGGCAATGGGAAAACGTTTTCATGGGCTTTTCTAGTTGGGCACTTTGGACTTTTTTTTATAAGGATATGCCTCTAAATTTTTGCTTTTTAACTGAAGTTAATATAACTAATGACGATGCCCAGCATTGCCAGACATAAATATAACTTTTGTACATCGGGCATAAATACAATTTTGTTGTAGATATCCATCAAATTATCGACATTTGTACACACGTCGCTAAATTTGAAGGAAAAGCATAACTATGATAGTACAGAAATGCGCTAATGACGCTTTGTAAAGGAGCAATGTGATTGATTTGGGGCACATGTGTATATGAGGGGAAGAAGAACAATGGCATTGGCACAAAGAGTCATCTAAATGCTAAGAATTGTAGCAGAAGTTTTGGACTACATATAGCGAACTGTTAAGTTTCAAATCTATGTTGTATGGAATTGGAAACAAGTCAACGCTGTATAGAACTGGATGCGATGGTGCTATATACAAGTTGTTTATGCATGTGACATGTGAATTGGATGATCATACTTAAGGTTAAGATTTTCGACCATTTGATCATAAGTATGACATGGATTTTATGATGGTCAAGGTGTTTGGCCTAGCTAGTAATTGGGGCAATACCTTGCATTGCATGATGTTTTGTGTGCTAACGCTTCTCTTATCTCGATCTCTATTTGGATGCAAGCATCCACTTAGTAAAAAAATGTGTAACTTCTAATAACAAAGCCCAAAGATCTAGCTTATTGATAAAGACACAAGGATAAATAGGAAGGAAGGTTAGATAAAATGTGCAAATTAAACATTAAAACGATGAGAAAAGAATCGCATTTAAAAATATGTTACTCTAGAAGCATGTCACGCTCTCATTGCAAGCTTTATAGCTTAGCAACATTAGATTTTGGCGTAATGTGGCATGAGAACTTGCATATGGATGATGGATCTCCATAAAGGTAATGCTTAAAGTGTATTAACCATTTGCTGCAGACAAAAAAATTCAAAAATAAAAATACAAAAATGAACGTTGTTGATGCTTTTGCCTAAAAGACAAAAAGAGAGAAAATAAGGTAGGCTCTGCGTAGAAGATGGAGTTTCGGTGAAAAGCCCTCCCTTCTTCTAGTCAACCCAAGTGATCTTACTACAGATCACTTGATGCTTTTCCCTAAAAGACAAAAATAGAGACAATAAAGCAAGCTCTGTAACTCGTTGAAAAAGTAAGAAGAAAGAAATGGACATGGTTGAAAGAAGAAAGAAAGAAATGGACATGGTTCAAACGTAAGAAGAAAGAAATGGACATGGTTGAAGTTTTTACTTTAAAAGACAGAAATACAGCAAGATAAGGCCGGCTGGAAGAGGGGAATCGGTGCTGAACTACCCCTTAGATAAGAGTTTTGGAATTTTGGAGTTTTGGTTGTGGATAAATTTTTTTTTTTTAAATAAGTTTAAAAAAATTGAATTTGTTGATGCTAGAAGAGGGTGCTCGATGCCGAACTACCACTTAAACTAGAGTTTCGTTGCTACAGATATCTTGCCATGTACACAAATGGGGATTGCTGATGATGCTTTTGCCACCTCCTACATAAGCACTCTGAAAAAATAAGACCCCTGCACTCTAAGCTTCGAGCGAGGAATACAAAACTTCGGACGAGAAAAGGCGACTATAGAAGGGAGGATAAGAAGAATGGACTGTTGGAATAGGGGCTCGTTGTTGCCGAACTACCTCAAAATTGTTGGAGATCTTGAGCGGAAGATTTGCAGTTCGAAGCTGTTTGAATCTTCGATCTGACTTAGAGATTTTGTTTTGTTAGTTTGCAGCAACAACAATAGATGTTAGTTAGACACCTTAAAATAGTATGCCCAAAAATAATACTGCCTAAAAATGATTTATCTAAAATGATATTGGGCAAAATGATATTTGCCTATATATGTATTGCCTATATATGATATGATATTGCTAGGAACGATAGTTTAAACTCTATTGGGTCTTGAACTTTAATGGGTTTAAAAATAAAATTTCAAAAAGTCCTCAGCCCTTGGATGTAAATTCCTCGGAATAGTCTCATGCACATGGAGTGCCTGCACCGCACGTGGCTAAACCCAAATCTGAAGAGCTCTTTGCTCCAGCCCGGTAGGAGAGGCTCTCTAGCCCGTCTGCATGGCAAACATGGTGAAGAAAGAAAGCTTGATTCAAAGCAAGAAAGATCCAAAACAAAGAAAGCTTTGATTCGCCGAAGCTTGAAGCTTCAAATTTGAAGCAAACATGTTGAAGTCAAGCTTGATGCCTAATCGCCATCGTTGTTGCGGTTTGCTACTCTGCTCTCTTACGCCCGGGACGCCCGCTTTCTGCCTGCGTGATCCAAGCGCCAAATCTCATGAACCCCTCCCAACAAGCGGATACTTCTAACCCTTGTTGTAAAGAAATAATCCAATCCACTTTTCTTAAATGGGATGTGAGGCAGAATCTCCTGAACCCTCTCAATAAGCAGATGCTTTATCCCTTAACCTAAAATATCAAACATCTAACATTTAGATTCTTTACATATGTATTTAATTTATGTGGTTATTAGAATAGAATAGAATATGATTTTATCGTCCACGGAGACCAACAAAGAAAGAGGCATATCATAGGATTGAACCCCTGACCTACTACGCCAAAGCCAAACCCTTTACCAATAGGGTAAACCTCCTTTTAGTTGTAAGGATGTAGTTGGCAAGGTTGCCGAGGAACATAGGAGCAACCTTTATGTGTAGGGTTGTGCAATGCAATGATGTATTACTATTTGTTGCCAGATAATATTCATGATATAAGCCTGGTCATACACACTAGCAATCATAGTCATCCAATAAGGCGTATGCAATCAAGATTTGATATATTGCACTTGAGATCGCTTGTATGCAGTATGCAATATTGCAAGCTCAAGGAGACTAGACATGCTCAAAACAAAATTGCCATGCAAGAAATTTGCGAAAACGTCATTCAAACAGCTGGTGTAGACTATGTGGAGAAGTTAAATGTTAAGCAGATGGATGAGCTGTTAATTCGACTGGAACTACTTTGCAACCAAAGAAGGTAACGACAATAACATCATTTCATGAATACATTAACTTGCCATTGATTGATAAAAAATTACTTATTTTATAGGTTAAGAAGATGGTTAAACAATGCTTTCGAATAAATAACTTTTTTTTTTTTTTTTTTTTTTTTGAAGGGCGTCAAGCTTTATTCCCCAACTAGAAACGAGCAACATAAATGCAAAGGCGGGATTATAACCCGATGGACAAACCGATCAAAGCGAGCACAACCACCGCCTATGCAAAGAATGAATCACGAAGGTAAGTATGCGGATCGATTACTTTCTTCTCTTGATCAAGAGAAGAACAATTGTAAGCCATAACAATTTTATCTTGCGAAGAACAACCTCATCTACGGTATCTATGCCCTAAAGATAAACAACCTCCTTCTCTTCGGATTGACCATAAAAGCCGACCACATGCGAGATGAAAAGCTTCGTTTCCGTTGTTTGGGCCAAGCATCGGGATAGATAGCAAAGCAAAATTCTTTGGCTAGATCGAGGCGATGCCAAAAAGGGTCAACAACCAAGACCATGCCGAAGCCTCTCACACAAGAAAAACAATGCTCAATACTCCTCAACCCTTGGCGGCATAAAGGCGAGCTCTGAAATCCAGATTATCCATTTTATGGACTAACACATTGACTCACGAGGGGCATCTATGGATCACTTGCCACCACAAAAAACTACTACTTTGGGGTGCGGCTTTATCCATACCCATATCAAACACTTTTCCATTGTGGTGAGGGACTGAAGATGCCATCTATTAGGCGGGCGGGATTCCGAGAATGCACAAGCAATTTATACGAGAAGACACAAACCATACGGGTGGATATCGATGGCAACCCATATGACTACCTCAATGCGTGGACGAGAATCTGTGGCAACAATGCGACAATATGATTCAGTTACTCTGTCCCCCATCGTACAACAAGAACTTTGTTCTAAATGCTTCCCATGACATGAGATGATCGGACTCATACCAAAGGCTGCAATAGTATTGATACCGGTGCTACCCATCGTCGTTGTGTCTTTGGATGAACAACCACACTTAGAGGCACATTCTGCGGGTGTCCGCAAAGGAATCCACCGGCATGGGTGGACAAGCTGAAGACATGCCTCGGGATTAATATGGAAAAGAGACGGCGAGTGTCCCAAGTAACGCAAGCAACCCCTTTAGAAAGGGAGAAGCATTAGGATCGGATGCATATGATAAAGCAAAGCCCAAGGAAGGAGGGGCTTAATGGAGGCCTTATGAAATGGGAGACAATCTTTGAATCATTTGCACCAACAACCTCGAGCCAGGAGAATCATCCTTACCAATGAAAATCCTCCAAATGAACTTTGATATCATCACCTTGCTTTGGAGGTGAAAATCCAACATACCAAGACCACCGGTGCCTTAGGTCTAATGCATTTCGCCAAACTACCTTGACCCTTTGCTCCTAACTCATTTCCACCCCAAATAAAATTTACGACGATCACGCTGACAATCTCCTCCATCTTACTGCGGGCTAGTAAAGCGAGGCGCCATGTAGACATGAGTATTACTAAGAACACATTTAGCCCACAGTGATTCTCACAGGGCATGGGCGGTTTAGGCGTATTCCACCAAAACAAGTGCTTTTGCAACCCACTAATGATTTCATCCCAAGCATCCGGCGCGAGACATGAATTCCAAGCTGGGATACCAAGCAACTTTGTGGTATTGCCATGCGAGAAGAATCTTCAAGGATAGTCAAAATCACGGGGAGGGATGGGACTGACATCAACGTCCCAAAGGCTGTACATTTTGCCACCCTACAAGAACTCCTGATGCTAAGGAGAATGTGTCTAATAATAGCTTAGCATTACGAAGATTCTCAGCCTCGGCAATTAGGAACAAAAAAGTGTCATCGGCATATTGGTTACATACCTCTTGAGAACCATCGTCCATTGGGAGGCCTTGAATAGCGCCATCTTGGGTAGCCGGAGAAGAGGCTGGGACAAGACTTACGCCTGGTGTGAAAAGCAAGGGTGCTAAGGGACAACCCTGTCGAATTCCTCTACCCACTACAAAAATATCCGATGGCTCGCCCTGGAAAAGGACAGTAGATCTGGCTGATGTATGGAGCTTCATGACATTCCTTGTGAATGACTCCCCAAACCCAAGTGCAGAAGACACTTCTCAGAAGCCCCAATCAACACTATCGTGGGCTTTAGCAAAATCAAGCTTAAGATACCTTTGCTCTATGACCACGTAACCCGGGCCCAATATATTCCTTCATATCGGCGATACGTTGTTGAGAATACAACGGCGAGGAGAAAGCAGATTGTGTTGTGAGATAAGCGTCGACCAAGATGTCTCGGACTCTTTACGCCAATGTCTTAGCAAAGATCTTGTACCTGAGAGGAAAGCAATGTAATAGGTCGCCCGGTCGAGAAATAGTCTTGGGTTCCTTGTTCTTTGGAATGAGAGATACAACACGTATTCAAAATCTTATCAAAGGCTCCTAAATCTCTGAAACTCACAAAAGGCATCATATATGTCATCCTCCAGCGGTCCAGCACTTGAGAAAGAATTCAATAGGAAAACCATCAAGACCGGGCATTTATCCCTTTTCAAAGACCCACATTTGCTTTTTAAGTCCTCCTTCACAATATTAGACTCAAGAAGCAACCTCTCGCTCTTGAAACAATGCGGCGCACCTTAGTCAACTGACCAATTGCATGTCCTTCCGAAAGGGCAATGGGTGTCGTGCAAAGAATGAAGAAAAGTGATGATGAAGATCTTGCTTAAGATTCACCGGATGGTGATAGAAGCGATATACTCAATCTAAAACCACGATGTCTTTAAGAATATTTCCATGGATCAAGTTTCCTTATCAGCCACATGGCAAGAATGAAAGATATTATGTTTTCAAAATGTCTAATAATGACTTAGGCTCTGGGAGTTGATGTAATAAGCGAGGGAATGCAACCATCTAATGATTTATCAAAAGGCATGAGTGCACTTTGATCATGTGAAATGCATACAAGGTTGGTCAATCCTTGCTTGCCATGTATATGATTCGGTTATTCATGTTGCATTTTGGATTACTTGTCCATTCAAATAAAGTCAAGATATAAAGTCATGCATGCTTTGCATATTCTGAGAGTCGAAGTTTGATAACTATAGCTACAACTTAGCAATGGTACTAAGTCAAAAGCTATTCTTTGAATGTTTTACTTTCGGGAAGTTGGCGGACATAGCATGTATCCACATATTTAAAGGAACATATTGCATATAATATTATTCGATCTTGGAAAAAGCCCATTATGCCCAGCTAAAAAAACCTACAAAAAAGTTACAATCGGTGGCACTCTGTTGGGTTCGAAACTCTCCTTGAAGACCAGGGCAGGGCATCCTGAAGGAGCTAGTCCTTGGCCATGAGTTGATATGTGAGAGTTTGTACCTGAGCCTACAATGGGTGTGGAGAGCTTCCAATTGAGTCGTGGCCTCTTGAACCTTTTTGAAATCATCACGGATGGCCAGAATGGTGTTGTGTTTTTCCTGAAGCTGATCTTCGAGATGAGTTTTCTGAATGGTGAGATCTTGGAGTTCCTTCTTGAGGGCATCAGAAGAATCAAGATGGTCTTTGATACCATTCATGAGTTTATCTTGAGATTCACTGTGGCGGAGAATACAACTAGCGCTACATTGTTCATACTCGTAAAAAGCTTGTCGAGAAGGTTGGGGGAGTCCGGGTAATGAACCTCATGAGGTATGGAATAAAGAAATTAGTCATGCAAGCAATCGGAGAGAGGAAAGCAGCGGTTTGGTGGAATAGGTAGATGGATTTTTGTATTGAATAGAAACATATACAAAAGTATGCATCGAGGAGATCGACGAGTTCGATTAATGTAATTGGACCGGACCATGACACTATATTTCCATATTTTATCCTCCACTTCAGCTTGGATCTGTCATAATCTTCGGTAAGTATCATCATGCTGAAATTTGTCTCGAGCAAGTGCTTTTAGTCATTATGTCGACTAGCATCTCCATAGTTAGGCGTTATAAAAAGCCCGATCACACCATTTTGTTCCAATGTGACCGAGTTCTTGGATGATACTTTAGAGAGTTAGCCATCGCTGAATTGCACTTTGATTATCACCATATAATAAAGTAGGTGTTTGTTGCTCCAACATAATTCCTCTCAGCGGTTAGTATTAACCCAGTTGCTTCTTGTGCAGCAAAGCTAAGCTGCAACATATTCGGATTACATGCTAGATAGTCACGTTTCTTACTCTTCCATGATATAGCGAGAATCTCCAAGCAAGAAGGCGAATGGAAGTAGATCTTCTAGTATCTGTTGCTTTTGCTTAATCCCGAATCGGTATATCAATCAATGCGAATGATTCTTTATCATCAACTCTAGAATAATATAAAGCATGATCCCTTGTTCCTTGAAGATATCGCATAATGCGTTTCACCGGGCTTTGTCTAATGTGCTTCACTCGGATTTTCCAAAACTGGCTGACCACTCCCACTGCATATGACAAGTCTGGTCTTGTACATATTGCTAGATAAATCAAGCAATCCGCAGCGTGTCGATAAGGAACCGACACATGTGAGCTATCTCGAAGTCGTTTTAGGAGACATATCGGATGTAAGATTTACATATGTCTCCATAGGTGTTGAGGCTGGTTTGCTATCTTACATGTTGAATCTTTTAAGCACATCATCAATATATAACCATCATCAATTAAATTGGGATTATGTCAACTCAAAATCACGCCAACTTGCTATTGTCTTCTAGGGGTTTTTGTTTCTTTTAATCTTTTTGGACTTCAAAAAAATAACATAAGGTTGCGATTCACGTGTGACTTTTCATATCAGGAATTGAAATATCTGGCGAAATGAAGAGCAAGTTGCTAACATAGATGAGACAAATATTGCTTGCTCAATAGATGATAATATTAGGTTTGATAATAACAAATTGCATTATTTCGAGAGGCAATTCGGACTTCGAAATTATCGATACATGGCACAAATATCATACAAAAATATCATATATTCCAATAAAACATTAAAGGGATCAATCCATGTTTTTCCGTATTTAACAAGGTGTGGTTCCATGTCACCCCGTTCTATCGGTTTAAAGTGCAGAATCTAACACTTCACCCGTCATCCCCATAGCCAAATTATGCATAATAGACACAAACTTCACGGAAAATCATCATCCCAAAGTTTTTGGATCGTAAGATGGTGGATTAGGGGGCGTGTTTGATTGTAGAAGCATTTGAGAGCATCATCATCCACTATGATTATATCATCCTTATTCTCGATACCAAGTTAGTCCATCATGTTACTCAAGTGTTTGATGAAGATAGGCTTGCACTTTGTTGGATCCTTAGGATTAGTGAACTTCACACATTTGTTCGATCCCAAAGGGTCAACCAATTTCTAACGCATTTCCCCGATTGCCTCCAAAGTATCCTTGATGTTCCTTAGTTCCATGGATGACCAAATACCAACTTCGAAATAACCTGAATGCCTCGATACAGCATCTCCTTCAAGTCGTGACATGAGGATAGATCCACTTGGTGTTTGATTCTCTCGGTGTCACGATGGCTTGTTCTCTAGCCACTTTATTTTTGGAAAAGTCTTGTAAAGGACTCGTTTAGGTCGAACACCACAACCTTCTTAGAAGCGCCAATGGAAGCTGAAACATCAAACATGTATCCGGTCGACAAAGATCACGATAACACAAAACAATACAAAGCCATGGCGTGATTTGAAAATAGTCATAACCAAATCGCTTCCGGTGATTTAGCTTTGACAACGAAAAATAATCAAAAGCAAGCTTGGCGATTTAATTCAAAGGTAATACAAATTAAATCACGCGCGTGGGGCTATTTAAATGGGCAAGGCCATACCTATCATCTTCGGTTTATTGGCCCGTCATCTAAGCGTCATTCTCCCCCTCAGCCACCCTTAATCGCCCGTCTTCTTATTTGTTAGAATTGTTATTTTCTATTAGTTCATTTCGTCCTTCTGGCCCGACATTATTTTACTATTGATTTGGCAAAACTGTGAATCACTAGAGCGTATGCGTTGCCTTCATTTTCGGTTTCCCTGTCAATTATTTCATTGTTAACTTTGTGAATCTACTCTATTGTTGCTTGCATCACCCGCAATGTGGGCAAGGATATTCCCTAAGTTCGCCGCCATCACGGTACTTTGAGCAACCGGTTTAGCGGACTATTTGTTCATTCTTGCTTTCCTTATCGGGTGCCCAGTTACTAGTTCCCTCTCCGGGAGCAGCGTCCACTTTCGAGGTGGACAAGTCACGAGACTTTGATTGCTGATGATTTCAGGTTGCCATAAGGGCCTTTAGGAACTTGGCAAGCACATGCATGAGGAATGGTTCAAGAAAGTCTTTAGCCCTTGCTCATCACTCACAAAGCGGTGACATCTTCTTGCACCATAAGAGCCTCTCGGACAATATAACCTCCAACATGAAGCTCCAAGTAGGTTGTATCAATTGGAGCAAATGCCTCGGCGAATGTAAGCGACCATAGGCGAAATCCATTTTTATTTAAAGGGGCCCTTCTCCTTAGTTTGTAGCTTCGTACTTGATTTCCCCCACTTAGGAGGGGGTCGATCCTCATCCTCTTGACTCATCACATTACACTGATCCGATCCGTATGAAAGAATATAGTTCTTAAGTCGGATCATCTAGAAGAAAACATTCCCATGCTTTGCTATTGTCACCCTTGGCCTTAGCAATATCATATTCCTCGTCGGCTGAGCATGGATATCATAATAAAGATCACATGTGCCATCTTAGTTACGTTAGCGACTCATTATCCTTAACATCATATATTAGGCATCCCTCCCTAATAACTTTGAGGCACTCCGGATCATGGCGCCCAGATAGTCATGCAGATGTGACTCACGAAGGACAAGCGATGACAATAGTGAAGGACCTCTGGGTTGTCAATCCTATCTGACTGGTAAAGAAGCTCGTAGTCATACGGTTCATGCCCATATCTCCTCCTCCCACCCTGGCTGTCCAACACAAAAGTGATATATTTTTAAGGCCCGGAAGTTGAATCGGCAAGAGACCTTTGTACCCAATGGAGGTGAATCTGGGGCGATTATGTCGTCTTCTCCGATAATCTTCTTCACAAAGGGCCACTTTTCTTCTCAACTCGGCCCCGATTACCTTAGGGGGTAGAGTCTCCTTATGTTTTGTATTTTTAGCCTTCCAATTCTTTAGGGAAGTCCTTTGACCCGAATACAAACTTCTTGATGTCATCATTCTTGACCTTGTATTTGTCCGACCAATCCAATTTCGGATAATGCCACATCCCCGATAGCCTTTGTAACTCGGCTCCTCGGTGACTTCATTATCACATTACATCCTTTACATGATTTGCAGCACTCAACGAAGGACATCCTATCCTTGGTGAAAGCACCCTTCTTGTATAAGACTTCCTTCTTTAAAGCCGGTCTAAAACCCAAATGGTCTCGGGTCTGTCTAGCCCACGAGTCTTTCTCATCTCATCACATTCAAGTCAAAGATGCTTACATCAACGGAGGCACCCTACCCATAGTATCGGCTGACTTCCCTTGTGCATAAAGCGTCCGAATTCATTCCACTTGAGACCCATCTTGCCTCCTTACAAAACACAATCTTATCACGAAGTCTGTTGGTCGGACTGCTGGATGAGATTTCGAAAAGGATCTGCAATGTCATCACCACCTTTTTCTTTGATTTTCTTGCGGTCTTCTTCTTCTCGTATAATTGTTATGCGGCCGAGTCAGCTCCGGCTGTTTTTTGAATGCCTCGGACTTTGACCCATGCATGCGGTGGGCAATGGGCGACCATATTCCCACCCGTTGGTTGTGGTAGCGGTTGTTCTTGATGGTGCAATGAAGTGCGGACATTGAATGTTATCATAGAATAGAAACCGCAGGTGATTTGAATAGAATTGATGAAGAGAAAAATCAGCACGGCGTGAAATGAATAAAGTTACTAATGCAATTCCGCCGGAAGTGCTTTCAAATCAAACCAATTCGCGCCCGGTGTTTCAAATCAATCAATTCCACGGTGTTTTCAAAATCAATTGGTTGACTTGAAAACCGGGCGGCGTGATTGTTTCAAAACGCCTGCGTGAATTGGTTTTGATTTGAAATACGCTTTGGCGTGAATACAATTTATGAAACGGGTTGATTACCTTTTGTATGAAATGTCTTCCCCATTTCATTCAAAGTTGCACTAATCTCGGTAAATCTGCGGGTGAAGTATTGGCATCAAGATCGACACCTCCTATATAGTGATTTGCAGAACACTTTTGGCACATTTTGTTACTGCTTTTGCGATGATGGCCTTTTGTGCCTCCAGCGGAATCTTTGCCCGTCGATGATGACATATTTAATATCATCCTTGATAATAGCTCACGGGCGTTAGATCCCACCGGCCGAACTTGTTCGAGATCATATCCCAAAGGTAGCATCCGCCGGCATAGGCATTTGACCACGGATTACTAATCATGCTCACGAACAATCTCCATGGCATGTTCGGATCATATCTCCTGCCGCTAACATAAATGGAGCTTGGTGAACGGATGAGGGACTTCACATGGATGCATAAAAGTTTCCTTAAGACCCAATGGATAATGGTCACTGTACTTATTGACTTGTTCATGGCCTCTAGGCTGCGCCACTCTGTCTGTTCATTCTCAAAAGCGGAAGCCTCCATGCCAGCCGACAAGCTGCGGAGTTGAACATTCTTCCCTAGATCTAGGACCCTTTTAGAAGCTTTCAAAAGTCGTCGGCTAATTCCCTAGCTTGCTGCAAATAGTGACTTGGTGTCGGTTTAGTGAACATGCCTCTCATGCATTTTAACCCTTGGCAAATAGATATTGGTAAATGCTACATTGGTTGGCCAACCATATTAAAACATGTCTCACCGTTCATCTGTCTTCATGAGCGTATCCTTGTATCGCGGTAGCTCACGGTGAGTAAGTCCGAGCGGATCTTTCTTACCGCCGTGTAATCTCCAAAGAGCAATTTAGGTTGGTGTCATCCTCTTCCTCTCCACAAGAGATTAGGATCCCTTTGTTTGGCCATCTTATGCCTTCCTTTTCCTCGAGAAGAGAGTTAAGTCGAGCTTGCCATTTGTCTTGGCAAGATCAGCGTACCCACTCTACACCCTCGTCCATTTCCTCTTCAAAGGCGGGGTCGATTGGTTGCTATAAGAATCGGCCCTTCATCATCTAAGGTGAGATCACATGGTTTGCGCATCCAGATTGATGCCCTTGCTTTCTTGGCGAGGGATTAGAACCCGAATTAGTAGGGGTTTTCTTCCTCTTGAGAGCACGCAAAATGAAGATGAGCACTTTTTAGAGTACTTTTGAACAAGAGATCGCGGCTTGGCGTGTGCATTTAAACCTAAATTAGTACAAATCCAGCTTGGCGTGTTGGTATCTCCTATTATTGACCATGCTATCGTTAATTTGAAACTAAATTATTTTGCATCCACATTTTAAGCTACATACCCTTCATGAATCCATATTTCACACTATTTAACCTCATTGAACATTGCTATCTCAAAATTTGTCTAACACCGGCTATATTCTATATATAAAAGCGTAGCAAAATTATGTTTCTGAGCGGATAATCGGAGCATTGGCGATGTTAATACTTAAAATTCATGCAAAGCATAATAACTCAAACTCATGCAAAGCATATTAAGTGAAAGGAAATATCTCAAATTCATGCAAGCATAATACTCTCCCCACAAGTGTGTGTGATACGTGGCAAATTAAATACCTTGAATAGGGTTACGTGGCCGATACGTGGTATTACGATCAACGTCTCCTAAACTTGAGAAGAGGGTTTAGAGATTCCTCTTCCACTTGCTTCCTGCCGTCGTCCTTCGACCTCGATTAAGCTTTAGAAGACATCTCGGGAATTAAGCCTAGTAACCGGTCGGAATTCGCTTCGGATCTGGCCCTTTCGAGAAAGAAATAGCTTTTCTACTGTGCGAGAAATAGAGAAATTTGAATTTCAAAGAAAACACAAAATGCGGTTGAAATATTCTTGACACATACAAATAATAATGGCGAAGACCGATCCAACGACTTCTTTCATTAAGTTTTTAAAAATCCTATCAAATTTATCCCGGCTAAGCGTGGTTAACCTAATCTTTCTTCTAATTGAGATTTTCGGAGCCGCCAGGGAGTTTCCATAAGCCTTGACTTCTCAAATCAACGAGGAGACTCAAATCGACTTCTCAAGAATGGCTACGGAGATTTGGTACTCATCTCATTCCAATAGCTTTGAACATTAATTTCCAATAGTAGGTGTCTGAATAGCAATTTTCTGCAGTGTCGAAGATGAATGTTTCATGTTAACTACAAATCAGAAAAGGAAAGTAGGATTATGCAAGATCGACTCCATCGATCCGACTGTAAACTGTCATGGAATTCATTTCGGGGATAAGTATGTCCAGGGGAGTTTGATTTATTCTTTAGCGGTATGGATGAAGCTTTACCTCGTGAACACCCGAGTGGGGATCACGGTTGGAGAAAGTGTTGGAACATTTGTTTGCATGGCCAAGAAATCGGCTTAAAAGGTATGTAACATGTATTACATTGTAGAAATATAAAGTAGACAAATTTTGTTGTATTCATTGGAAAAAGATTACAATTGTATATAATGCGGATAAACTAGATAAACCCGGACAAAATCCCGGACCTCTTGTTTCAAGCCGGATCTTTTGAGTAGGCTGGGCTATCGGGATCTCCCATTTCCATTCTGGGGGCATATTGAATTCTTCCCCGTAAAACCCCAAAAAAAACGGGGCTCTAGCTCCACCACCCCGCTGCTCCACCTCCACCTCTCCTCCTCCTCGCTTCCACCTCCCGCTCCATTGGTTGAACCTTTGCATCGATATGGCCTGCGGTAGTGGTTCCATTGGTTGAGCCATCTCCATTGCATCGTGATCACCTTTGTGGTAGTGGTTCGTGTGTTGGGGGCATCCAGGGCATAGAGGCTAACCACTAAGAAACGAGCTCCTCATTTTGAATCTCGGAGGCGGATCGATGAGATTCACTCTCGATCAATGCATATCTTGCATTCTCGGTGATTAGATAAGAGGGCGAAACCTCGTATGCGTGCAAAAGCCCTGAGCCAGGTCTATCATTGCCCCGTCTGCGCCATCATCATTACTTGATCCAAGTACTCCGGGGCAAGACTGCGCTGCTCCGGTTAACGGTGCTTTCTACAAGTTCAACCGGACGAGATTGGAGCCTAAACCGGAGGCTACCGCAGGATTGCTGGCCCAAATGTAATTCCAATCCATCTTCGCTACCAAGATGCGGATTAATGTAACCTCGCATCTATCAATAGGAAGTGGCGAGTATCGCGATTCGCTGGCGTGTTGTTATTTCTTTATTTATAAACTTAGAAACTAAGAGACGTGTTTAGCGTAAAAAGTTGAAAGTAGGGATACAATTGTTTGTTTTTCAGTGTAAGAAAAACTATAGGAAAATATATAAACATTTCGGCGTGCATTCCCGATGTACCGCGGTAAGAAATTGCCCGCAGCCTTTATCTATTTACTTATCTATGCATGCAGGTTTTCTCTCCCTCCGAATGCACTGATGCCGCAGTATTCATGTTGAAGGCTAAGGTTACCTTAAAACACGCTTTAGCTTGTTTCAAATATTATCTTCAGATTTTTCTAATGCTTTCTACTACACTTATTCATAATAGAAACTTGCATGCAATAGCATGATTAATTCAGATGAGAAACTCAGAATTTACTGAACAAAGAAGCTGATGAAGTTATAAAAACTATTACGGTTTTTCATAAACATCATCCGCTTCCTCCCCACTGAAAGCAAATGCAAAAAGCTTGTCTTCTTGGATTAAACCTGCCATTGAGATGCAACTTAAAACTAAATGAAAAACTAACCTTGAGTTTCGAGGTGGAAGGATTCAAGAACGGAGGACTATGCTTGTGGTTTTAATTCGAGGCTTTTATCTTCGCTGAACCTTAGTCCCTGCCTTTTGGTTTTAATTGAAGTTCCTCCAGATTTCCTCGGGCTTCTGGATACTCTGAGAAAAAGGCTGGAGTCTTTAGTAAGTTAGGAATTGGCCGAAAACCAAACATCTAACATTGATGAATATAAATCTGCTCACCAAGATTCCGGGCGGATCCAAACAACACAGCCAGAATAGCCGTAAATCGATGAAGGAAGGAAGAAAATGTAGGAACTTTGAGAGCGTAAAATGGATTTTATATAGGCAACAATTAGGAAAAAAAGTTAAGCGTGAATAATTGATTGCTTGAATTAACACGCCTGGCGTCACGGTCTTCAGCGGATTACGACATGTATATGGTATATATGGAGAATATTGCATTTCATGCAATAAATTCCTCACGCATTTTATTCCATTTATTGTATCTCAAAAATAGAATTTTTAGAAATTTTATATAGGCTGCATTAAAATGATTTTAAAGGCAAAATTATGAAGGCTAAAAAATGACTTTTGGTTAGGGGAATTGTTTTAGCCCGATAGGAAAATTTCCTATGGTTCTTGGACTTAATCGAGAGATTTCTCATGTGGTTGATTTATAGTGTTCCCGACTTTGTTGAGACAAAAATTTGGCGGATACAAAATTTAGAGGGACAAAATTTTAGAGAAAACGACTTTGAGCCAAAATAATTGAGAATATACTTGATTTTATCCAAAAAATTTATGTCTGTAAAAACCTGTTTGAAGAAAACTGCTTGAAGACAAAGTTTATGAAAAAACCGCTTTGATTTCAAAAAAACAGTTGTATGTACAGATGCCTGAAGGCTTGGAAGGCGGTGCGTTCAAGGCTTTTCACACAATTTGGAAAAAAATGCCCGAGGCGTGTCCAAACTTCCGTAAGAATGGAAACAAAAAAATGGGCCGCCGGGATGCGTATCTTCTTCCTGCAACAAAGAAGAAAGAAAGGTGTTAGAAAAGAAAGAAAGGTGCAAAACAAAAACAAAAGAAATCACATGCAAACCCTCGGGTTCATCTCTTTAACCACTCCAAACCGGGTCGAATTGTCGCACCTTCTTCCGAATCCTCCTCCCTCCTCCTCCTCCTCCTCCTCCTCAGGAGATTTCATTCTCTGCTTCAGGTCAAGCCAACCCGCCGGAGGCGGTTTCATGCTCTTGGGAGGACATCTCCTCCTCTTCCTCCAACTCCTCCTCTTCCTCCTCTTCCTCCTCTTGAATCGGAGGAATCGGGAGGAGCTCAACTCCTCCTCTTCCATAAGAATCAGAATCATCCCTCAATCTAATCGAGGAGGAGAATTGGGAAAAGAAAAATCAATGGGAATTGAGTTCTTCAACCCCACGTCTCTTTGAGGAGACCTCCTGGTTCTTCATGAAGGTCGGCTGAGGCCTAACGCCTTCATGCGAAAAAAAATTGGGGACGAGAATGGAGGTCTTGAGAGCGTGAACCGGATTTATATAGGGTTAATTAGCTCTTTAGCGTGAATAATTTATTGCCTCAAATAACGCCTGTGCATAACGAAATTCATCCCAGCTATATTATCTAGTCTAGGTATATTATTATGGATAATAAATTCTCCGCCTATTAGTTATATGTCTTTTCAGATCATATATCCAAATTTTCGATAATTAAAATTTGGATATATTTATATAAATGTCATTTCCTTGTTGTTGCCATGAAAATTTTGTTTTAAATGATTTCGTTCGCCCATTGTTATTATTATATTAAACCTATTTCCAAGGAATTTCTTGCTTTTAAAAAATTTGATTTACCTCACATATTCCATAAATGTGTATCGTGATTTTTTTATCTTATGGTGTAATAATTTTTCTTACTCATTGACTAAAAGGGTGCAATTTGCCCTGGGTCAATGGTGCCCCTCCAACTCAAGATGGTGAAAAGAGCAATATCAATGAAAAACCAACTCCTAGCATGTTGAATGTTGAAGAAAACAATTAGTCCTCTATAGTAGGGGCAATGGAGGAACAAGAAGGTGAGAATCATGCACAAGTGCAACAAGGAAATAGTAGGCCAAGGAGTCATTGTGCTAGCGGATCCCCGGTCAAGCTGTTAATGATGAAAGGCTAGGGAAGACAATGTGGTATTGCAATTTTCGATGTTGGAAGACAACCTGGAAGGTAAAGGTTTTGGGTGACAAGGAATGTTTTGGTTGTGTCGCTAAATTGGAGGTTCCTTGCATCTTTGGCATGGCCTATAAGTAGTGTTCAATTTGTGGAGGATTATATTTTCCGAGCCTGAGGTTGTTGGGGACAATGATTGTCTTGATATTGATCCATTGGCGGTTGGAACTCTAAAACCCAGGCAAAGGGGAGAAGTATCACGGTTTATTATTATCCTAGCAAAAAGAGCCAAGTTGATTAGTGACACCAAACGCGGAGACAATGGTGAAGGTTAGGGGCCTCGATTGTTGTTGGAGTGATTGTATGCAATTCTTCACAATAGAACAATTGGTGGAAGCAAGAGCCACTTTTCAAGAGTACACCGTTGATGAGAGGAGGACCTACATGTACACAATCTTCCGAAAGCATGCACTTCAAGATGAAAGAAACCCAAAGCAAAAGATACCCTTTGCTAGGCAAATGGATATGTGCAAAAGCATGGCGTAGTATCCATGCAATTCCAACTTCTTCATGGCATAATTGGCAAAAAAAGCAGGGGAACAGATTGCTTTACATGGAAATAATGGTTTGTTGAGACCAACGACTAGGACCCCGGCCGCCGGGAGATATTTGAAAAATATATTGATTTCAATGCGAGTCTATGCCACACAAAAGCGTAGAAGGGATGAAAAGGGAAGAGCGCTTGTTGAGAAAAGGTTGCCATCACATTTGTACTCAAAAGAGTATTTTGGAAGAAGTGAATTCCCCTACTTCGAGAATTGGGAATTCTTCCAATATCCCAACCTAGCTTTAGTAGGTTATGGAAGAAACATTTCAATCATGTCACCATAGCAACTTCAAACAACTTTGCAAAGTGCAATTTATGTGCTAAGTTGAAGGAGACTCTTGATAAGACTGTGCAACCTAGTCAAAGGGCTAGGATAAGGGAGCATATGAAGGACCATATGAGTGACCAACTATCATGTAGATCATGTTATTGGATGTGGAGGACTTTATACGCATTGGAACCCAATAACTATTTATGTATTATACATGACAAGATGGACTGGAAGAAAAGACTTGTCTTCCACAATTCAAGTACATACCAAAGTCATGTGGAAGATCATACCCCTTTACAGATCTCAATGATGGGGCAATCTTGCATGGAAGTAATCAAACCTACTATGGCCATTTTAGTTTGGAGTTGTGGAGTGATGGTCCATTTTCATATTGGGAGTATCATGAGGTGTTTGAGAAACTATGAAAATGGATACAATGGTCACCTCAGGACCTTCAAACTAGCGAGGGCACTACATAGAGCATTGTTAGATGGAAATCCTAACAATATTGAAAAGTTCAGCAAAGGCAAGGTTTGGGGAAGCATGGGTCTAATGAACATGTTGGAGCTTCAACTTCCGTGCTAAAACCTCAAGATCTACCCAAAAGGTTTCTCTTGCAACTTGATAATTGTCTTTGGCCAAAATAAGAACAGTGGATGTTTTCTTTCCTATCCTACTTTGTAGGGATATTTGAAAGAGTTAATTTAGGGTTTCTTATGCCCGGCATACCCATGAGGATGTGGATGCATTATTTGGCAAATATAGTTGTATCTTAAAGCTGAAAAATTGACCAACTTTCCTAGGCTAATGGAAATCTTGCATGAATGCACTACTCCAAACCCTATAGCTTCTCATAGAAGAAGTGCCCGATTGGAAGAGCTTTGTGGATGGTTATACATTGGATCTTGAAGGTCATTCCTGTGCCTCTGCAGCTTCACTTTTGGGTGAGAGATGGGATTCCAATCTTCCAATGAAAGATGAGACCTTGTGAGGATGAGTGGAGAGGGGGGAGGAAATATGGGCGTAGAGATGAGAATGGCAAGCCTATGATACCTCTAGGTCAACCAAAAGCTTTAAAACCCACTGAAGAAGTGAAGCAATTGGGATTGACCTAAGGAAGAATCTAAGACTATATAAAGCATTGGTAAAACCAATCCAGATGACACCAACTGCCTTGGTGGCCATCGAAGAAGGTGATTAACCTGTTGGGGAGATAGACACATCCTCGGATGAATTGAAAGAAGGGTGGTTGCCTAAGACTAGGTGGAAGACCTTAGTGGGTGCCGAGGATTTTTGATGACACTGTAAGTAGCATTCCTTGAAGCAATATGCTCCTCCTCCTCGACAAACACTATGTTGGTCCTAAGAACAATAGGCCAAAGTTTCTAGGCATGGATGCTTATGAACCTTCCATGTGACTTGGAATGCCACCAATTTGTGGTAGTAAAGCCATCAGATTTAGATACATATCCAAAGGTGGTTGGGGTTCACTATCTCGATATTTGCAAAGAAGAAGGTAATATTAACTTCAACCATGCGGGTGGAATGGTGGTGTCCGGTGCATCGCTTTGACCAACGACGGATAAAGAAAGGTACTTTCGATTGTTGGACAAAGAGATGGAGGAGAAATCCGAGTGATCCTGATCTTTGGCTAGACTATGAAAGTGTTTTGTACTCATGGACTCCAAACACTATTCCAGCAAGAAATGCGAGAATTACAATACCTCAGGATGTCAGGAAGAAGGCTATGATATCATTGGGAGTGCTTGAAGAAAGTTGAATAACTATGTAAATTTTTGTTATCACGTTTTTATGATATGGTGCTATATTGTGAAATATTGACTATTTTGTAAATAACATGATATTACGTTTTCATAATTTTGAGGTGAAATGTGTGAATTTGAATATGCTACTAAAAACATGCAATATGAAATTTGTCCCAAAATTAAGACATAAACCCAATTTAATTGAATGATGGTTATATTTGCTTTGAACTAACCTCAACCAACCCTCTTCACGATTTCTTACCACCTGTATGCCAAGACAATAATTGATCTCCCCCATGTCTTTCATGTCGAATTCTGCGGAGAGCTGCTCTTTTACTTGAAGCAATGAAGACATATGATTGGCAAGAAGGATACAATCATCAACGTACAAAGGCTACAATGACAAGAAATTCTCCCGCGGTTTTAACATAAACATTGCCATACGCCTCGAATTGAAACTGTAAAACCAAAAGACAAAAGATAGTAATTGATCATACCATGCCCTTTGGGGATTGCTTGATTCGTATAATGCTTTCTTCAACTTGCAAACAAGATGTTCTTGGCCGCTTTTGACATAACCTTGAGTTGGGAAATAAAAATCTCCTTTTGAAGCTCTCCATGAAGAAAAGCGATTGCATACATCCATTTGGTGTACTTCAAGATTAGCTTATGGCAGCAAAGCAAAGGCAAGTGATTGAATGGAAGAGATACTGACTAGTGAGAGAATGTGTCAAAGAAATCAATGCCTTCCACTTGAGAGAAACCTCTGCTTAACAAACCTTGCCTTCCACCCTTTACTTGGCCACCTAGCATCTCGCTTTAACCTTAAACAACCATTTGGTGCTGACCCGTTCGCTATACCAGGAAGATGAGTAAGCTCCCCGTGTCATTTCATCAAAGAGGCATATTCTTCATCCATAGCTTTTCGCCACTCACTTGCATCTCTCCTTCTAAAGCTTCTTGAACACTTGCGGTGTTCAGGGAGAGCAGATCGATCTTGACCATTAAGCCCCTTGATTTTATTCTCCTAAGAGATGACTCTCTTGCTTCAATCGCTTTTGGCTTAAGGTAGCTAGATGCGGCCCAGATTTGGTAGTGCCTCTATTTCACGAGGGGATCACTTTCTGTATGGGTGTAGGGCCTCCTCGATTGACATTGTCATAAATTAATGAATGCCCTTCCGAAATTATAACTTGGGACTTCCTCAATATCCATGATCGGTTGTGTGCATTTGGGGGCTGATTTTCTACCATCGTGAGGGGGTATCTTTGGCTTGTATGGTTTCTAAGCTCACACCACTTGATGATGCTTCATGTGTGTGAAGGTGGGTGGCTGAAAATCCAGACTCTAAATCTCCCACTAGAGTGTTATCCATCATGCACCAATCATCAAGTGTATCAAAGTCATCAAGCGGGGTTATGGAGAAAAAACTTGTTGAGGTACTCCCCAGCGATCGCCTTCAAGACACCAGACATGCCAATTGCTCCCCATACAATTCATGTTCATTGAAGATGACATCTCTACTAATCAATAGCGTTCTTCCAAGCAAGCTATATATAATCCTCAGCCTATTTGCATATCCAACAAGCACACATTTTCACTTTGCATATCCAACTTCTTCCTTTTCTCTTTATGAACATGGGCATAAGCAACACATCCGAATATCCCGATATGGCTAGGGGCTGGCTTCTTTCATGTCCATGCTTCATATGGGGTAATGCCATTCACCCCCACTTTCGTAGGCAACCTAATTCTCAAGTAACGTTGTTGTTATTCACGCTTCTCCCCAGAACATGTTAGGCATACTAGCATAATTCAATATTGCTTTAGCACTTTCCATCAAGGTCTTGTTCATGCATTCGCAACTCCATTTTGTTGCGGAGTATATGGAGTGGTGTCTGGGTGAATAATGCCCATCTCCTTGCAATATTGATCAAATTCTAAAAAAAAAAAAAAAAAAAAAAAAAAAAAAAAAAAAAAAAATACTCTCCAACACCATCGCCCTTGTACTCCAATTAATTGCCCATTTTGTCTTTTCATTTGAATACGGAACTCTCTAATTATAGCTAGTACTTCAGATTTTCGGCGCAGAAGTCTAAACCGTCACAAAACCGGAAAAATCATCGATGAAGGTCAATATATAGCGTTTTCCTTCCCATAATTATAGTCTGCATTGGCCCACATATGTCGAGTGTACAATCTCAAAGATGTAATCGCTCTCCCACTTTCTCTCCTACCTGAAATGATGTTCTACTATGTTTTCCCATCACGCAGCCTCACTGAATTCAAGCATATCATCTTCAAAGGGTTCAAGATCATCAATCATCCTCTCCTTTGCTAGTTTCTTAAGTGCTTGAATATTTGGATGTCCCATTCTATTATGCCATTGTTGAATGTGCGTCACATTTGCCTTCTCCAAACTCATCAAAATAGTGCATTTAGTTTTTGTAAAGAGGGCACTTAAACTTGTATCTGCAATTTTCCCTCTGCATCATAATAAAGATTGGGCGTCAACCCCCGCACATAATGCACATTTTGTATCTTTTGGACCTTTGCTCCACTTTGGACCATTATTGAGCCTCTCCAGCGATCTCGAGTGATCTACTATCCCCGATGTGACCCGTCTCTTATTTGTAAAGGCTCAAATGTATGAAAAACTTCTCTAATTGGAGTCATGTGCATGGATGCACGAGTCCAGCCATAAGACTCTATCTTCCTCCCTTTGCTGGATAGTTTCTTAGACCATAAATAACTTCCCATCATGGCGACATCCAGTTCCCCCTTTCTTCACTATGGGGTCTGAATACGCTAACGATCATTTGGCACTCGACTCTACAATCTCTTGCTATATGTCCTAGTTTGTTACATCTATAGCAAGGCCCTACATTAGTTCTCTCCACTCTCCCTTTGCTTTGGATCTCCTTCACCCAGGATCCCCTTACTTGTCCCTCGCCCAACCGATCCAAATATAATGGGTTTCTTCCCAAGCCAAGGCTTCTTCCTTTTTGTGAAGAAAAGCTGACATTCTTTGATTCCCCTTTCATCTTCAACTTCCTCTCCTCTTCAAGCACACGGATACTATGGAATCAAAATTCTGATTTGGGATATTTGTTAGTGTGGTCACCGCTTGCCCAAATTCGTGTAAGTCCCTTAAGCAACAACGCCATCCGAGTCTTCCACAGGGGACGATTGACTTTACGTGCCGAGCGCACCACCAAAGATCGTAGCCCCTTTTTAAGGATTCGCCACACACTTTCCCGATTCCATCGTTATTGCAAACAATTGCCGTTTTAAAGATAATTCACAAGCTTTTCCCCGATCCGCCAAATGCCTTAGTAAGGTCATCCCAATTTGTTTTAGCATTCTTCCTCAAAATCAACTAGATGGACATAGCCTTCTCCCGTGCAGTCCTATGGTAGTCACCGCTTTTTATCCCTTTTCTCCCACTAAGGGCTTTGTCGAGATTCTGCTGGTTTTGGGTTCACTAATCAACTAATCCCCATGTGGATTCCCGCGATTAACACCATTTGTAATTTCAAGGACCGTGTATGAAAATTCTCCCAAGAAAGTTTTCCAAGAATTTTTCTAGAAACTTATCAATGCTCAGGTCGGTGGTTTGTCATTTCGAAATTCAAAGAAATTGAAATTTATGAAATACCTTTTGTAATTCTTCAATGGAAGGATAGTTGTTAAAAAACACTCCTACGGCTTGAACGGGTTGATCCGGATTTTTTGAATCCAAATACCAGAATGCTCTTTTTTTAAGGTAATCTTCCGACTTCTAATCAGCGATTACATGTTGGGCACGCCACCGGTAAATGGTCCCTCCATTTGGGCTTATTTTCTTGGGTTATTTTGGGCTGATCTTCCTTGAAAGATCGTTGTTGCAAGAACCGATTCTATCTATTTTTGGGCTGGGAAACCTTATTTGGTTTCTGATCTTTAATTAGATTTTGAACCGTCTGTGATTTGCGCTATTGTAGCCGATGATTGATTGTAAGCAAGGCAAGACGAATTTTTATTTCTCTCCTATGGTCGTCCTTGCTCTTTTCCATCGCTGGGCTCTGATACCATAAAGAAATTAGTCATGCAAGCAATCAGAGAGAGGAAAACGCAGTTTGGTGCAATAGGTAGATGGATTTCGTATTGAATAGAAACATATACAAAAGTATGCATCAGAGATGCGACGGTTCAATTATGCCAGGTGGACAGACCATGGTTGATACTATATTTCCATATTTTATCATGGAAACCCAAGAGTGTTGTTTAGGATCAGATGAAGTTGCTTTTATTGAATGATGAGAAGAAAATATGGAAATGGGAGAGTAATTATATAAAGAGGGATTGTGAATTTCTTCCTGAATAACATTGAGATTCTGTTGCTGGGAGATCTCGTCCATATTAAGTTCTCGGATGGCGGTTTTCTTTGAGGAAACTTTACTGGAGGCATGAAACATAGACGTGGTTTCATATGTCGAGACTGTGCTGGGAATTAGAAGGCACTGGTTGACGAGGGCCTGAAAATGAGCACCCATTGCGGAATCAAAGCCAGAGCCCAGGGCTTTCTAAAGATGATCAAGTTCTTCAAACATTTGCTACATCAGGAGTTGAGGCCAATCAGTAGGCTTATCAGAATGAATAGTAGCAATGACAGTATTGTTTGTTAATATGGGTGTTCTTGACAGAATGGACAAAGAAGTTTCTCCATATGACGAAAGACTCATGATTCTTGGCGAAAATAGTGAATTTTATGGAGGTAGCAGAATAGGAGATACCCATATATGCTGAGACATCAAAGTTTATGTAGGTCTGACCATCCCAAAGAGTGTAGGGTGCTGACAAGTAAAAAAAAACCTTGGAGATAGTAAACCGATTAATAAGAATATGAGTTCCATCTACAAAATTTTGATACTCCATGGAGGGTACTAACTAGATGGGCAAAGAATTGATGCGATTGTTCTCGATTGGGTTTTGGCGGTTCGTGGTCTGAGACTATGTATAGTTCGGGAGGAGGAGTCGAGCCGGATGAAAGAGATAAAGTGGCAAAAGGCATCTCCGAGATTGGAAGATGAGCAAAAAATTTGGCTAAGTTCAATAGGGAGTAAAACGCATAAAATTGCAGCCAATCTTTGAATAAGGATTGGAATTATGTATGTAATAGATAGCGATAATACGGAGGAGAAATCCAGCAACTTTGTATGTAACCCACTTTTTGTTTTCAATATAGACATATGGCCTCATGTTGTTGTATTTGTTTCTATTGATAGAATATGATTATCACCTTGTGAAATGGTTTAATTCGAAATCCATTAATCAAGGATGGAACATGAGTGCCATCCAACTCAAACAAGTTGAAATACACCGATGAATCGCTTGTTTCATTTCATAAGGTCCTAACCAACAAAATTTGAGTTTGCCGAATGGTGTCTGGATTGTCCCGTGGTAGGAGATGGAGATAAGCATCCTACGCGAATTTCATCAAGTTGTTGAAGTTTGATAAACACATTCATTGAGAGCAAAACGGGAGGATTTTGTGTAGTAGCTTAACGGAATCTTAGTGTTGATAGAATATATTAGAAGGGCATCAATGCTTCTTGACCATAAACAAGTTTAAATGGTGTTGGGCCCGTAGTGTTGTAAGTCCATAAAATTGTCGGTAGTCTTTCATACAAATCACCGAGAAGCATCACAAATTTTTTAAGAATAGAGATCGGGATTTTATTGGTGCTTCCCAAGACCATCGCCTTTGGGATAGTAAGGTGTGCTTTTTTATGATGAGCGAAGATAATCCATGAGCTCCTTGATGGTATAATTTACAAAATGAACACTATGATCACTAACAAGTTCCATGGGACATCCAAGGCGAAAGGATAATATTGTGTATATAGAATCCGCCGTGCCGGGCCGCGGTATTAACCGGGAGGATGCAACCGCCATTTAGTGGCATAGTCCGCGGAAGACAAAGAAATATAGTGCCCTAATACGTTCGGCTGAGGGAGGATCTACCGGAGGACCAATAAAATGCATTCCCCATTTTAAAGGAAAGGGGTGTGGCTTCTATAAGGGTTAGCGTTAAGGCATCCGGCAATGGGGTGGAAGCCATATTATCGTATTATCACAGAAGTGCATACATGAGTGACCATCTTTTGAAGAGTGTATTGCCAAAATAGCCCGGGGGTATTTTTCTTTTCAGGTAGGTATCGCCACTAAAATGTCCACCTCCTAAGCCTTCGCGGGGTTTGGCAAGGATCACGATGGACTAACCCGAAGAACACATCTTCTGAGAATCATATCATTACCTCTTTTGTACAAGTGGCCAACAGTCATGGTATAGTGACAAGCATCACGAAGGAGCTGTTGGTGTTGGAGACGCCAAAGAGAACATGGCGTCAGTGGGCGGGAATGCTCCTGTCAACAAATACTGCTGATAATCATGGAACCAGTGATGCATGGCCGTAACCAAAAATAGTTGAGCATCTGGAAAGGTTACCAGAAACACCCGAAGATGGATCTTCCCTGTGAATCTTAGAGAGATGGTCTAGAACGGTATGAGACTTCCCAGGCTTATGAATGATCTTCAAAGGAGCAAACTCTCGGAGAATAATAACCCAGCGTGCAATTCGTCCCGTGGGCATGGTTTTGTTGATTAAATATAGAAGAGCATAATGGTCAACAAAGAACTTGATTTTGCTACTCAGGAGATAATGGCAGAAGCGTTGAACACAAAAGATGAGACCGACAACTTCATGCTCTGTAGAAGAATAATTTTGTTCCGCAAGATTAAGCTTCATGCTGGCGGAATGAATGGGCTTGTCTTTATGAGGTTCATATTCGTGGGAGAGGACAACACCAATTACAAAGGCGGAGACATCCACATCAACGTGAAAGGGTTTATCCCACTAAGGAGGGACAAAAACGGGAGCCTAAGTGAGTAAAACTTTAAATTCTTGAAAAGCCATCTCGGTATGGGGTTCCACGCCCAATTCACTTCATCCCATGTGAGTTTATGTACAGGATCAGCTTTCTTAGCTAATCTAGGGATGAAGGTGGCATAATAATTGACTTTGCCAAGAAAAGTCCGAGCCTCCTTGACATTGGCTGGAGGCTTTGGCTTGCAGGACACAACTGATTTTTATTGGATCCATGGTGATAACTTGCTTGCTGATCACATGCCCAAGAAGGACACCAGAAGTGACACAGAAGGTGCACTTTTCAGATTGAGGCCCGATGTCCGATTCATCATATTTTGAAAGATAAGTCTCAATTTGAAAAGTTGATCTTACGGGCTACAAGCTTGAGAAGTCATCCGAAAACTTGAAGAAATGCATTTTCCTTCATGAGTTCTTAAAAGACTAAAAGCATGATGCATTGAAAAGTGGAGGGTGAATTCAAAAAGACAAAGGAAATAACTTTTAGGCAAAAAGTGCCCCATAAAGGTGGTGAATTGGATTTCAACCGGCCTTGAGCGAATGGATATCGATTGTAAGCAGGAAAGCCATCTATAAAGGAATATACATTTCATGGGCTAACAACTTCTTCGGGACTTGATCCGTGAAAGATAATGGAAAATGATCAAGCTCGTGGCTTGTTTTAATTTTCTATAATCCCATCAATCAGGAGCCATGGATTGAGATTCTAGAGAGGGCGAGCATGCACATCGCATGCATGCATTGCATGCTTCCTACGGTTGGGGAGATCACTATATTAGGCGAGATTCTTCATCAACATCTCATGGCACTTCCTCGCGGGGAGGGGGCTTGTCCTTGTTTGGATTGACCAATTTGTTGTTTCTTTCATGTTGTGGCATGCCCTTTCACGATCTTGCCTTTTTGGTGGCCATAATCATTTAACCTTTAAGCCCTCGACCCCATTTTTTGATAAGGAAGTTCTCTTCTATTCGGGGAGGTTTTTGTCGTTTCATGCGAAGCCCCATTCTAGAATCCCATCGATTGAGCCATGGGATCGAGATTCTAGAGAGGGCGGGCATGAATAATATCAAGATGCATGCATTGCATGCTTTTGTGGTGGGAGATCGTTATATTAGGCGAGGTTCTTCATCAACATCTCATCGGTAGCTTCCTCTTCTCTCTTAGCGATTACCTTGTTTCTCTATTCTTTGAAACCCACCCTCCCTTAATTTTTAATGTATTTGTAAAATGCGGCATGCGTGACCAGCCCCTCTATTTAAAGAGGTTTTCTTTTGTTGTTGTGGGGCGTGATCCAGCCTCTCCCACTTTGGGAGGTTTATTTTTCACGTTTGTTCTAGTGTTGATGTGTGTGCGATGGGTTGTTTAGCGGCCAGCCGACTTCTCCATTCATGGGTTTTGGGAGGCGATTTTTTCAGCTTACATTTGTCCAAGCCCCCGTCGGGCGGGCTTATCACTAGGGTTTTCCTCGAAAACCCGTAAGGGCTTTTTTTAATCGATGATAAGCCTTCGGCAGGTACACAAATCAATCATCTATTAGCATTGTATTTTTTGGGGTCCAAGTTGTATAATTGGACATTCCCTTTATTTTTCGTGGTAGTTACAGGTAACGGCCACCACTATCCACCATTGTAGAAAATTTGCTGAGATGAATGAGAAGTCTATCTATGGAGGTTTTTGTCGTTTTCATGCGAGCCCCATTCTAGAATCTATGCAAACATGGATTTTACCATTGTGCTTGAGAGCAAGAACTATAAGGCTTAAAAAACATAATTGACATGTTCATCAGGTGGATACTATAACTAAATATCCAAGTTCACTTCATTATCGAAAAGCCAAACATCAATAATGGATCATATTTCTGAGAACCAATTTAACTATTGAGCATCCACAAGAATGTTACATATGAAGAAAACAGAAACAACAATACGTAAACAAAGCAAATAGGTGTAATATCACAGTCTGACCTTTGTGGGTTGCACATATACTACAGCAATAACACTGCAACCATGATTAGCGTCTGTGCATAAAACTTTACGGCTAGAAAGCGGTAGTGATTCACCACAACGGTTTACTCGATTCGGTTAAAACCACGAGCAACAAATAGATTATAGCGAGCAATTCTCTTGCTCGGAATTTCTATACACAAGCAATTCAGCGGATAAGCACCTTGACCAAGCCACCTGCCCAACCGATTCGGATCTTAAGGAGATAAAAGCGACATGGAGCATATACGCACATCGCTTTTTGCCTTCATGCTATTTAAGTTGAACATCGTCGCGCAATTTATAGCTATCTCCACCAAACCGGATATTGAATATCGTGCCTCCATTTCATATAATATATTGTTTAAATCCATATACCATATAAAACTCATATGGCATGATACCTCTACAACATAAGCTATCGAAGACGGACCTTAAAGAGATAGAAGAAAAAAGGCTCAAAACTTAAAGTCGGTTTGTGAAGATCTAGTGGCTGCGGTATGTAAAATGTTTAAAAGGTCAAAGAGTTATTGATTGACCTTGCTACTAAATAGAAAAAAAAGAGGCTTATTTTCGGGGTTAGATCGGTCAACCATATGCATGAAACAAAGCATCGTTAGGTCCCATGTGCATAAGAAAAGCTGTTGCCGAATAGTAGACAAATATAGCATGGAGATTTTTGTCCCTATGAGGCCCATCTTTGCACATCAAGTTATTTCTATCTCCTGCGGTTAGTACATCATAGAAACAACTATAGACATGAAAGAAGTTGTCCAAACCAAAATCTTCCAGAAGCAACCTAAGTGTGTATTTTTGCTTTGATTTAACCATAGACTTAAGATTTGAAATAAAATCCCCTCCATCTCCAGAACAGAGCTTACGTTTACTAAGTCGCCAGCTTGCCAAGTCGCAATCTTTACCAAGTCGAATGGCTACCAGAGCTAGGGCGCGGGCGCGTTCTTCCTGCAAGCATAGTTGTAGCACAGAGGGGACTATAGATGGAAAGAACTAGCTAAAACACATGAAAAAGGAAGGTCAAGGCAGTCTAGGGGCTCATTTCGACTCCTCTCCTCTGCCACATCGCTCAATCTCTTCAGAGCGAGAAAGGGCGCCATATGGAAGGCGCTTTCGGAACCGAACCGACCAAATTTTGAAATGAATTAGTGGAAGCAGCGGGAAAAATGGCACAAATGTTTTTGTTTGCCACAAAATCGTTCTTTTTTAATTCTTTTGGGGTTGCCCTTCAAGGGCAAGCCTGTTAGAAGTAATAACGTGCCTAAGTAGTAATACACATGGCAAAAGCAGTTTTAGTTGGTCAAAATTAGACTTCGAATCTTTTGTGACATTGCAACCTGGAAGCAGTTTGTAATGGTCGTGGTCGAGTTGCTATAGCCGTTGTTTTTACATGCCAGATTGTTAATCCGATCGTGATTAAGACCCTGCCGCTGTGATCATACCACAGGTGATCCAATCTGTTGTAAGGTATTTTACTCTTAAGCAGGACAAGTAGTTTTCAGAACAGTTTCTACCCAAGCCTGTGTATAGGTTGAAATGTTCTTGATTGATTTAAAGCTTTGTGCTTAACTAATCCTTTATGGATTCTTTATGCATAATTATTCCTTTGTGTTTCTTTGTGGATTAAAAGGGAGAAGATTGTAGGAGGTTGAGCTTGGATTATTATAAGGTTCAAGTCCGGGGCTCAAAGCTTTAAATCTAACAAAGCCCTCCTCACGTGGGAATGTGGGATATTAGGTATATGCGGAATATGCAAGATATACCTCATGACTACCCTAAAGTTGATGTGGCTAGTCACTCACTTTTCCACCTCTATTTACAGTCGAGGCGAGTAAGCCTATTCAAAGCCGGCATATATATTCTATGGGAGATCGGCGGTTTTACAAAATTTTCAATGCCAGGCGTTTGCGACATTTTTATGTTAGCATTTGTGTTGGTCTTGTATCAAAATTCAGTTAAAATAGAGGCATTTTGGCAATCATGTTCATTTTATATGTTGACGGGGCCGAGTTTAGGAAGGCAAGAATCGATTCGATAACCAACGATGTGGTGGTCTTCTTTTTTTTTGGTAGTGAAGCCCATGTTTCTTGATTGGCTAGCGTGTTCAACATGGATGTGCTTGCGGAAGGATTACAAGAGAGAAATCCGGACCATCGAGAAATTGGACCAACTTTGGGTCTCTAATTAATATTCTATTCATCTTGCAACCAAGTAAAAGGAACAAATATGGGTGACCACAAGCATAAGCATTTTTCTATTTATTTCTACGGTGCAAGAATGCAAATTCGGTGAGAATAGGTTAGGTGAAGGACCTCATTTTAACTCTCTTTGTATGCTTTCGTGCATTGGCTGGCAAATAATCTAGTTGTTGCTTCTTGTGCCAAGGTCCTAACTCAATTATAAAACAAGATGCTAACGCATCAAAGCGGGGAACATCATAGCGTGAATCAAAACTTCACATGTGTATCCACTTCCAAAATTTTGCATGTCTTCTATATCGGCTTTGAAAACCCAATTTGCATGTTCAAAGCTTACCAGCTCTTTCCAAAAGAACTCAACATGATATTCAAGCTCACCGGCCCTTAGGAAAGAACTCACAATGAAAGGTTATCTGCTATGCACTTAGATTCTGTGAATTCTTTAAAAAATACTATACTTTCCAAGTTAATCCCATGATTATATTGGGGACAATACCTAATTTCTTTGGCTCCTCAAAGACTCCGTGAGCTTCATTTTGCACAAGAGTTCGAGCTTCAACCTTTGGGTCTAGATTTAGTCAAGACGGAAAAGAAGGGATGTCTAGGAAAATCATCTTTGATTGTGCCCCCTAATCATTTTTTGCCCCGGATGACATACATAATGATTACGGCAATCAAGATATTGCGAGAACCATCTAACATACCATTAGTATTTTTCTAAGCATATCGATGTAGTTGAAGACGAACGCTTAAAAATTATAGTCCAAAGGCGGCCTATGAGCCCTCACGGGCTCAAAAAAATTCCACAGCCTAGTTCTAAATGTTGCTAACTTATGGGCGTAGAATCATTTCTTGTCTTGCCATTTTACGTAAATTACAAAAGACGAGTTGTATTTATTTGTAACTCAAATGGCGACCCATTAAAAATATATCGCTAATTCAAACGGTATGTTTCCTCGATCTTCTTCCCTATTATAGCTCTTTACACCATCAAAGTGTTCTTTGAAGGACAAAAGCCAAGTTGCTTTATCGGAATCCAAGTCTTGGACTACTGCGCTTTCACCGCAAAAGACACTAAAACGATGAAGGATTTCTTTGTGGTTAAAACATAGCGACTATGAACCAAAGCAATCAAAATTCCTACCTAAATGACCTTCTTCAATTGTTTCATACCGATTTTTCTTTACTCCAAGCTCCTTCTCCGTAGTCGGTTTTACGGCTTCTTCTAATTCATCCTTGCCGTACGTGTTTTACCCAGCCATCTCTCTTATGGTGAATGGCTTCTTTGAATGGGCTTGCATGTGATTCCTCGGGCGGTGCCTCCTTTGCCTTGCCCTCTCGCTGTCACCACGGTGAAATTGCGGGAACGATATCCACCTTTCGTTCCGCCAAAGAAAATCTCCGCCGGGCCTAACCATCACAAATGTCACAAAAACTCTAACTAATCCCGAACAATCGCAAACGCGTAATTAGAATATTTTATGGAATATTATATTCAAACCAAATCAAGGCCTTTTATATGTCACTCCACCCTCCAACAAGAGGGTTGCCCCCCTATGTGCAACCCCAAAAAGAATGGTGATGATTTCGCCGCTATACAACCTGAGTGCCTCTTTTACGCATAGAGTTTCTTTTTGGGGTTGCCAAGACACTCGCTCTAGCTCTGAATATACTCATAGAGTAAGATGCAATAGGATCAGTTTGGCTTTTTTTTATATTTTAGAGTATAAAACAGATCTTGACCCAGATCATTCAAAGGCATCAACTATTACTCATGTTAATGGTGAAGTTGGCTTTATTTACCCAACGAGGCAGGATATCTTGGTTTTGAGAATCTGAACTTCATGGTCGAGCATTTGCCTTCCTTTTCTGCCACTTTTGTGTCTAGCCTTCTGACTCATACCAACTCCTCTTCCTCATCCTCTTCCTCATCTTCTTCTTGCAGTGCCAAGTTCTATGAATTGACTTGCCCAGCCTCGTAAACAAACCTTCTGGTCTAAGAAAACGACACCCTATGCTTAAACAAAAAAGACCCAACATGAACGACGAAACAGATTCCATGAAAGCAAGGTTTCTCGTTACATTTAAGTAGCAATGGCAAAGCATTCACATGTCAAATAGTCATTTCATTAATTACAAGGTTTCTAATATTGCTATAAGGTTACAAGTTTGATATCGATTCATTGAGGTTTCTCTCATTGTTAAGCGACAATTTGATTTAAATCTATATCATTAGTGACACATCATTTTTTTTTCTTTTATAAAATTTATTGCTTGACAAGGCTCATTTGATTCTACAATGCATTACACACGTGCTTCCCCTATATTTAGAAGTTTTGCATCTTTATGGAGGCCCAAAACATTTGCATTTGGGAAAATACAAGACTTCTAACACAAACACAATAATAAACTGTTAACAAGCATAGTTTATAACCACATCAAATAACCTTAGCATCTTTGCAAAATTTAACATGGTTCTCGAGCTATCGATCGAATACAAAGTTACGATAACTAGCATCCGAAATTACGATATTAAAAATGTATATAAAAAAAAACATTCCATAAATTAATAGAGACCATCGTAAAATCTAAAATCCATATAATTAAGTCTAGTAAGAAGTAGTAATGGTTTTGCAAGTTCAATATCCGTTGACAACTAGCATGCGAAAGCATTAAAAAATGTGTGATTAAAAATGTATATAAAAACATCATTCCATAAGCTAATGATGATTGCCAGAGACCATTGTAAAATATATAATTCATAGTACAAAGTAGCAATGGTTTTGCAAAATCAATATATGCATAAAACACATCTTCTAAACTATTGACTTATTTCAACAACTATTGTAACGATTGTAAAATTCATGTACTTAGACATGATATGAACTAGCAATGATTTTGCTAAATCAATGTACACTTAAAACAATCATATAAATCGATAATGATTTATAGAAACTAGTGTAAAATTTCAAATTAGTACAAAAATATGATATTAACTACTATTGCTTTTGTAAAATCAATATATGCATAAAACACATCTTCTAAACTATTGATGATTTCAAAAAACTATAATAATGATTATAGAATTTATGTAATTAAGCATGGTAGGAACTAGCAATGATTTTGCTAAATCAATGTACACTTAAAAACAATGTTACAAACTAATGATGATTTATAGAAATTAGTACGAACTTTGGAATTAGTACAAAAAATATGATATGAACCACTATTGGTTTTGCATAACCGGGGAAGGACACATGGGTTTTTCTACATTGTGGATTGTTGTATAAAAAAACCACATACATACCGGTTTTCATGGTAATTTTTATACAAGTTCATTTTGGGGGCCTTTGTGTTTATCACGGAGGTCTTTGGCTTGGGTCACATCGTAACCCAAACGTAAACTCCTTTGAGGTAAAATTCCACTTGCTAGGAATCGCGGCTTCTTGCTTGGGTGGTGATGAGCAAGCACTCATCCGGGGGCGTTTGGGGCCATAGCTAGATGAAGAATTCGTGATCAGAATTCAAGCAGAAGGCGTGGGCGGGATAGTGAAGCGAGAGGCAAACCAAGAAAGAATTTGGGAAAGAATTTCAAAATCCGGATAATTTGGGTTTCGGAGTAGTGGATAGCCATTAATCATGGCGATTACTAGCGGTCATGATGTGAGTTATTCCAAAAAATGTGCATTCTAGGTACATATGTATATGTACAAAAAGGGCTACATTTATAGACACCCTTTCATGCTTTTACCCTGGAAGCTTCATGTTCCCCTTTCTCGGATCAGACTTGCCCTTTCTGGGGTTCCATGAGATCAACACGGAACTTATTTCCACCCATTGGGGCGGATCACTTGCATCATATCTCCACTGCTTATTGAAACAATCTTTGTAGCGTTCTTTTTGAGTAATTGCTCCTTTTCCACTGACTGGATGCCACCATTCCAGATGCATCTTGTTTCTGTTAGGGCTATTAGCTTCCCTGCAAACGNCCGAGATGGTATACCCTAACCATATAGGATAAGTATCTTCATCATTTGGTCTCATGATCAAATATTGGCCGTCCTTCAGATCCATCTTGGGATCATATGGAGCAAGTCCATAATACTCGAGACGCTCCTTTGTAGGTCCAACATAGTGTTCTTCCTCTTCCTCCTCCTCCTCTTCAGACTCCTCTGTCATTAAGTGGATTGGCTGCTGATCAGATTGGAATTGACCTTGGTCGAGCCTCCATCGGCTTTGAGGTATCCAACCCTCTCTAAGGACAACCTTGCTTGTGTCCAAACTCCCCAGAAGTGTATGAACTTCACTCCTACCTTAGAAGAGCTTCTTTGCATGGTCTCCTCTCTGGAGCAATGTGTTTATCTGTTACGGATTTCTGCCAGTACTTTATATATTCCATTATCCCTTTCATAGTCCAATCAAAGTCCTTCACTTCCTTTAATGGTTTCATAGCCTTAGGCTCTCCCATTGGCACCATTGGTTCACCTACATCTGCTTTCCAAATCAATATATCCTTATCTTCCGGTTTCCACACAGGATCTTATAATGCAGTATTGGCTTTCCATTTTTTACCCAAAACCTAAATTGCAAAGGAGCACTGTCCAATAAGGTCTTCACGAGCATAACCCTCGATGAGCTCTTTCTAGTCGAGGACTTCTTGTGTCAATGAACCAATAAGAGGAGGTGAAGAATATTGCTTTAATAGCTCCAAAATTCTAGGATAGGTGGTAACATCATTTTTTTGCAATTTGATCATGTAATGCCTAAACATTGCGTCAATGTCTTCATGAGTATGGCGAGGCATCAAGTAACCAACATAGACCATTTCAAACACTCCAATCCATGTAAGATACGACACTAGAAACTTAAAGGGAATTAATGTAGGGCATTTGAAAGATTTCAAACAAATGCAAAATATTCTCTATGTTGGCCAAGGGCATCCCCCAAAATCATCAAAACTCAAAGGTATGTCGTGAAGTTCGGGAATTTGTAGTTTTGCCCTAAATAGATTATCCATGTTTATTTTCAAATACCAAGAAACTACAAGAGCCTATTTTATACACCTACTAGATACCCGTATATGCATATAGCACTTAAGACAACCGTCCAAGGTGCCTATCTAAAGGGGCTCTAGGCTGCAGTTACGGGGATAAACGGATAAGATATGATGCGATACAGTGTAATCGATCTAAACCGTCCATTTAAACACACTAAGAGGGATGCATATAAAAGCCCGCATACGCGCGCACGGGACCAGAATCCGGCAGCGCCTTTTGCTGGTGGAGCTTCTTGGTGTTGGAGGTGGAGCCTGTTTTTAGGGTTAGGGAAGGGGGCACAGGTTAGTTGGTGTTGTCAATAAATTTGTGGGAGGGATCCTTCAGCTCCGGTGGTTCGTTGCAAGTGGGGTTCGGGTTTCTGGTTCGGGCTCAGTCATTATGTTCTCAGAGGGGTAAGCCAGAATAATGGGTTAAGGGAAACACAAGATAATATGAATGGCTATGGCTTCTTTTTCTCTGCTTGATTCATTAATTCATAACTTAGGGTTAGGGTTTTATAACCTGCCTTAGGTTCTTCGTAGACAAACTCAAATTCATTCCTTGCCCCTGTTATTTGTGATTGTTTTATATTTCTTTTTTTTGCTTCTGAGCATTCTATCGGTCTAAAAATTGCGGGCTGGTGTTAAGCTGGCCAGGATTAATAAACTATATGCTTAATCAATTTAAAGAAGTAACTTTCATCAGTTTGATTGGGAAGGAGAGTGTGTATTAACGGGTGGGCTGTTCATGGGGTTTGGGTGGTGGGATGAAGGGCATTGTTGGGCGGCGGGGGAGGTGCTGATGGATATGATATGCCAACGAAGAGGCAACGACTGCTCGATCCAGGGTCATATTTTGGGAGCTCTGCTGCTTCGGCACATGCCGGACTTATGTTTGGTGCCCCTGGATTTGCAACTGCATTCCTGGGGCAGCCTCGGGCTTTTCCAGTTGTCAGACTACGTGGGCTGCCATTTAACTGTGTGGAGAGTGATGTATTCGAATTCTTTGCAGGTCTAGATGTAGTGGACGTGCTACTTGTGCACAAACAAGGGAGATTTTCTGGAGAAGCCTTTGTTGTTCTTGGTGCCCCCGTGCAGGTGGATTTTGCATTGCAGAGGGACAAGCAGAACATGGGCCGCAGATATGTAGAGGTCTTCCGTAGTAAAAACAGGACTCATTACCATGCTGTTGCAGCAGAAGTGAAAGAATGGAAGGCTGGTGATGGTCAAATTTCTGCAAATGCACCTCTTTCTGGGAAGTCCAGTTCAGAGAAGGATAACATAGAACATACTGGCGTCCTTAAACTTAGAGGGCTCCCATTTTCAGCTTCTAAAAGAGATATTATAGAATTTTTCAAAGAATTTGGCTTAAATGATGAAAATGTACATATTATTGTGCATTCTGATGGTAGAGCAACAGGCGAAGCATATGTTGAGTTTCGTGGACCAGCAGAATCAAAGGCTGCCATGAGTAAGGACAGGATGACACTTGGCAGTCGGTATGTGGAACTGTTTCCTTCTTCCAGAGATGAGGCAGTCAGGGCCTCCAAAACCAAGTGACACTAGCTTAAGAATCAGATGAAAGATGTACTTCAGTTAAAACCTTAGTTAAGATTTCAAAATAAGCCTGCCCATTTCGTGCATTGGTTGTAATTGTGGTTGGTTTTTGGATGATGATATTATAGCCTGATCCCCTTCATTCGATAGCCAGCTTTCTCTGGACTTATCAATTTGTTATAGTGTGCAAGGGAGGCGCTTCCCTGGGCACTTTTGAGGAGCATGCTGCAGGAAATTGTGCTTTGTCATGTTCCCTTGGTATATAGTGCTTGGACTTGCATTAGTAAGGCATTAAAAGACTTTTGACTGGAATCCTTCGATAATTTTTGTGAAGTTAAAAAAGTAATCCAGGCTTCAAACGAGCCAAATAGGATCTTACTCGGGAAGAATTAGTAGCACAGCAACATGACTGTTATTTTAATTAGCAAATCCAAGTGAATAGAAGAATGACAAAGAATTATCTTGTAATGGAAGCTCAATATCAGCACATAAAGGCACAAAGAAAGAACTGTCTTGTGAAGGAAAATCAATATCAGCACTTTTTCGTATTGATTATATATTTGGGTCATGACTAATCCAATTTCCATATTCATTTTAGGATATGTCATATTAGCTCAAAGCATGATTTAGCAAAATATCAAATCTAAAATTGGGTATCATCTTTGCATCCATCTAAGTGGCTAGTCCGTTGGGTTAGCAATTAAGAGATCTTGTGTTCAAGTCTTTGGGGTCCTTATGGATGCTGTCAATGTGGCATGACGTAAAAATGTCTACTATTATTACTACTACTATATAATCTAAGTGGATTAAATCGTATCATTTACCTCTTTTTTTTCCAAGCTTTGCCTTGATCTGTTGAGTCTATATTAATTATGTCTATGATTTAGCTTTTGTATTATTCTGGTTTATGTATTGTGGTGGGTGTTTATCGGGGATCTTGTCATTTTGGTTAAAAAAATAAATAAACTAGCAGAAGGGCAAGTTTGGAACAAAGGCTTAGAAATGGTTATTGTGTATACATTGTTAGGTGCAATTGGTACAAAGCTCATTTCTTATCTTGTGAGTTTAAGCATATTAGCATTTTTGTTTTGGTGTGTTATGGGAGATGTTTTTTTTTTGTTTGAAAAAAAGAAAAATTCAAAAATATTGGCAAGTACATGAATAAATATAAAACGTTCACAAATCCCATAACACTAAAACAAAAAAATTCAACTTTTTTTTAATACAAAATATGGCCAATAAAGTGCGGCCACAATAATATCTTCTCCCAAAGTAAGGAATGAAAGAGACCCAAAAAATAAACTGCCAAAAAATAAACTGCCCAACTTAGCTGTCTTAATTTCAATATCCTCATAAAAGCTTACTACACTACAATGATTTTTCGCATATAGTTTGCAATGCTGCTTTTTGCAGGTCCACTGGCTTGTTCAGCCATGGCTAAGTTCTAGAAGTAATCAAGCCTCTCCGTTCATCTTCTATCTCCTGCTCTGCTGCAAGAATTCAAAAGCGACTCTAAATTCTGCGATGCATATGCCCGGAAAGCCAGATAAAATCAACTTATGGCCAATTCAACACAATTTGCCGGTAAACCATCAAAATTTATGTTCCAGAATTCAAGCACAAGCACAAGCTCAAGCTCAAGCACATGAAAGCTCAAGCTTATTAGGATTAAACAAACCCCTGAGTCTAGCTCACCTCTTGCAACAGTCTGCCCGGGTCTGTCAGGCTGTCCAGCTCATCTGGCCATCCTCCGATATGCACGTGGTTGTCCAACAAAAAGCCCTAGCTGCCTTCGTATTTATGGGTTCAAAACAATAAGACCTTAAAAAGATAAACAAAAAAAGCTCTTAAAAAGTTTGTTAGGTTTGAAAATAACAAGCTCATAAAAAGATAAACCAATTAAATAATATAAGCACTTAAAATAATATAAGCTTCTTTATTTTCCTCTATATTTATATGAACTCTCAATGGTTTGGCATGCACAATTTTTTTTATTTTTGAATAAACCTTTTTTCCCCAATAAAAAACTTGTAAAAACTATTTGCCAATATAAGGACCCAAAGGGTTGGATTGATTGTGAAATTAATAAGGATTAACATGGTTTCTTCTTACTGGATACTCTGGTATTAAATGCAATAATAAATTTATAAAGCTTGAGTGTGTTAACAAAGCCATAATCTATGCATGAATAAGAATTAAGACGTGAGGTTATGGTGAGAGACAGAAAAGACGAAACATGCTCAAATTGTAATGCTGGAAGCTTTTAAGAACTCGTAAAGGATTCATGCATAGATTATATCAGGACCAATGGCAACCATAGTCTCGGATATTTATTTAGAGAAGCGACAAATTGGATCCTGTAAAAGCTTGCAAATGAACCAATAAGGTCAAAATTGCATTGGCAACGCCAGAATCAAGCCATGCAAGCATCCGATGGCAGATGGGTTGAGTGCAAATCATTGGGTCATAGTACAGATACTGAAATGCCATAAAAGACCAAAATCATATCAGAATTGGATGCATTGGATTCGGTTGAAAATTACCTAGGAAAGATCGACTTGAGAGAAACAAGGTTGGAGCAAAGATTCAAGTCTAAACAAGCCCACCTCAGGCAGAATTAAAACCCTGGAAATTACCTTAAAAAGACCTGAAACATGTCGATCAGGTGGGAATATGGTCGATTTGCCATGATTGGGGCCCTTTGAAAGGAATTGAATAGATGTTTCAGGTTGTGCTGCCACAGCGAACCTGGTGACCAGAAATGGTAAGAATCCATGCCAAGAGGCTGATTTGCTTGGAAAAGGCCTCTACTAAGATCAACTGGATTCAGAGGTTGGACATCTTTGTTCAGCTATTTGGGTGAGATATGAAGAAATTGCCCAGCCTTATTCGACTAGAGTTTTTAGGGAAACAATATTAGAATACACTCAAATATAATATGGGAGGTATAATCATGATAAAATATGGGGCAAAAGAGTTGTCCATGGAATTTTCTAGTCATGAAACTATGGAGGTTGGGTTGATTCCAGGTGAAGGAGGATGCCTGAGAATAAAAAGTGTAGAACAAAGTGTTATAAAAATTGAAACTTTTTGTTTTGTTGGGAAATGTTGTTTTTTTGGTTTGAAAAAAAAAATCAAAAAAATATTGGCAAGTTCATAAATAGCATATAAACCATCAAATATAGCAACAAATTCCATAACACACCAAAACAAAAAGTTTCATTTTTTTTTTTCCGATACAAAATGCGTTCACGATAATATCGAGTTGTTTTCTCATTTGGAGCAAATGTGCAGCCATCTAGCTATTAGATGAGCCTCATCCGGCTCATGTTGTCACTTTCCCTTGGACCATAGTGCCTATTCGGTCTTCTTCGAAGTTGCTTAGTGTCTCAATCGGGGTGTGCACCTCATCCTCGAATTTATGGGATGAGATCTTGCGTAGCTTGGAAAATCACTTGAGATGGTGGAAGGTCAGTAAACTCGCCATGGCCGGAAGGATTGTAGTAGCTAAGTTAGTGCTAAGCAGCATGGAATAAATTACTAATCGCATATTTCTTATTAGCCAGAATGACTTTAGCTAAACTTGCTTGATTTTAATCCCAAAACTTTCTGTGGTTTAGCTAAACTCTACACATTTTCCCTCTCATACTTTCTAGTGTTTAGCTAAACTACCCCAAACATCATCCCAAAAATTTCTATGGTGTATTATGAGAAAATATTAAGCCAAATAAATACTTTTTTTTTTCAATTGTTTCCCTTAATTTAGTCATTTTTCTTTGTGAAAAACATTCTAAATAATGCTAACTAGTAAATTCTAGGGGCTCAAATTAATTCATAATTCTAGAAAATAAACTACTAGTCATATATTTCATATAAACTAGAATGATGTTAGCTAAACTAGCCCGAAATTCATTCTAAAAGTTTCTATGGTTTGGCTAAACAATACAAAATTTCACTCTCTTACTTTCTAGTGTTTGGCTAAAGAGCTCCAGGGTTGGTGCAGTCCCGAAAAAAGTTAAGCTAAAATTATTATTTTTTTTTCCAATTTTTTCCATTTACTTTAGCCAATTTTTTTTGAAAATGTGCTAAAAAATCGCCAAATAGCTAAGTTTAGCCCTTAAATTATTCCATGCTAAGCAGTACTCATATTTATGTTGCATCGGTGTTGTTGGCCCAGAATCAAAGCTAACAGAGTTATAAAAAATGATGCAAAATTTTGTCTAAGGTGGAAATGAGGAAGGGACAAATGTCAAAATAGCTTGGAGAAAATGTCTGAGATCCAAATCATAGGGGGACTAAGAATGCTGGACTTTAAGCGGCATAGTAAGATCTTAGTTTGCAAGTTCATGTGGGAAATTCTTCAACAGGAATCAAAGTCTCCGGGTCTTGAGCTTCTAAAGTAATCACTGATTTAGTGTACACCGTGCGAAAGCCTTCTTATAAAGCAGATTTGCCCTAGGCCCTTTTTGTCTAAATTGAGACCTTATATAGAAGCCTCGCCATGTCTTAGAGAATTGTTAAAATCTTGGGAGCGGCTAAAGTTTTATAGCATCTGGGCATAAAAAATTGTACCTCTGTGTATGCATATGTGGTGGTTGCAAATGGAAGCCAATAGAGGCCATGTGCCACTTTTCTTGGTGGTGAATAAAAGAACTCAAAGCAAATGGAGTGGGGCAAGTATCTCTTGCATTGGGATTGGTATCAAAATGGTGTACACCACTCTTGGGATTCATATCAACCGAGTCCTAAATTGGAGTGTAGGACAAACGAAGGTTTGGGAAATGGTCTTGAACAATATACCACCTTTGCATTTCCACAAGTAGGTGCTTCACCTACGGGCGGAAATCTCGATAAAAAACATTTTTGTCTCAGGAGGCCTACAAGATTTTTGCATGTGAACAAAATGATAAGACTCCCTTCCAATGGGGGAGGTAACATTAGAAGATGATCGAGTCACTCCAAGTATGGAAAGGGGATCGGAAGGGCCACCGCCACCGTATCCTCACTACTTTGTAAATTTTTTTCATAGAGCAATCAAGTCAATATATTAGTGAGCAAGTTCAACTGATGTCTTACTGAAATTTTCCAATCTTTGTGGACAAGAGGTAGAGATAATCAAACATTGCCTCATGCATTATTGGGAACTTCATCCAGTATGGGAAAATTTGATGGAAGTATTTGAGACTTCTCTTTTAGAAAAGGCGCTTGTGGTAGGTCTGTATCCATCATCATGGCAAACTGGAAAAAGAGTCGCTTTGAATCTATGCAAAGGATGGCTTCTATGGCTAATATGGAAAAGGCGGAGAAAATTTGTGTTTTTCCAAGGATACCTCCACCCTAATCGTCTATGGTCTTCTGTGAAGCAAAAGGTTCGCCGGTATCTTGTAGCGTTTGAGAAGGAGTTCTGGGCCTCCCAAGCTCACAACTATCTCTCTCACTCCTATGGAATTTCAACTTCATATTTGACTGGTTATCCCTACATAAACAAATATGTTGTGTAGGTATATGATATCACTTGGCATATGTACGTAATTGATGAGTTCTAAATAACATATATCTGATCCTTCAAAAAAAAATCTCTTCGATATCCTCATAAAAGCTTACTACGCTACAATGATGCAGGCAAAGGACATGACCAAAACAATCAGCTGGACAGAGAATCAAGTAATAGGGTGTAAAACCATCAGAAAGATCCCGAAGAGAGCTTTCCAACGCAATAAAAGACACTAAAAAACGTGAGTCTGAATTCAAAAGTCATGATAAAAAAACATATTATCATCAAATCTGCATTGCATGCACTTTGCAAAAAGGTATCCGGATTAAAAAATACAAAAAACAGGTGCCTATCTTGATAGATCTGGGTAAAGTCATATTCCAATAGAAAGCTCTCTATCATAAGCTTTCTAAAGAACTAAAAAGCATCTGAATTTGACGTCTGTAGCTCAAGTTATGAGCATAGAAACATGACCAAATCTGCCCGAAAATTTGCTATTTTTGCCCAGAAAACTTAACCAAATATGCACGTACCATACATCATCAGAAATATCCCTGAGAGTTTGGTCTAAATTTCTCACAATATTTTGTTATTTTGGATACTAAAACGCGATCGTTTAACTACCAAGTTTTGCTGGGCAGACCTTGGCTTAAGGAAGCTAGCCTTGCATGATTGGTCTGATAATTCAATTAAAATTTATAAGCAAGGCAAGACCATTAGTCGTTTTAAAAATATATCGCTCATAATTTTGCTCTTAAATCAATCGGATTCACACCATAGATTGTTTAAAATTCTTCTTTAGTTCTTTTAAAGGCGACTCTCTTCCTCTGCATGGATGCAAAAATCCTCAAAAGCAAGCTTAAACTCGGAACTCAAACCTTATATTGGAATATCTAGAATCACGGAAAACGTAGACAAAGCTTTTGTCATGGCCCCTTTATGGGTTCTTACCATGCAATTTGGCTGGTTTTAGATATCGCCTTTCTCTAGTATGCTCGCTTTGTTGTCCTCATTCGCATAACAATTGAGTAATAGAGTAATATACTATGTGTTTACAATTAATGCATATGAATTCCCATGCGCTTGAGCATATCTTTTGCTAAACTCGGCTTAATCAGCCATCAGAGCCTTCCATTCCTCCAAGATTGAGGTTCACGATGCATTTTATAGTGGTCATTTGCCATTTGGGCGGATAGACAATCTTCGATCCTTAAAAGACCGCCTAAAAGGCGGTTTTACTTAATTTGGCTTATATATTTTTCAATGGTTGGCTGAAGGAAAAATCCACCTCTAAAAATAATTTTTTGATTAAAACCTTTTTTCCCCAACCAAACTTTATTAAAAGAGCATTTGCTAACCTAATCTAGGGTTGCAAATTGCAACCTTAGTATTCTGAAAAGAAGTATTAAGGTTGGGAACACAGTAATCAATTGTATAAGTTCTTTTTTTTCTTAGCACACCAGCCCTCACAGGAGCCTCTGACCTTTTCTCAAATTCTAGCTTATCCAGGTATTTGCTTCCACCTCAACAAAAGTGATGTGGTATTAGCTTCCTTTATTAGATCTTCATTTTTGTAGATCTACGACTAGTGAAATTAGAAAAAAAGACCAAAAATTTTTCCGGGAGATCTTGGGCGTCGCCAAGGCTCCTACCTCACGGAGATCTTTGAGTCGTTTATTTACACTCTCCTGCTTGAGGATGCGGTTGTAGTATAAGTCTTACGTTTTCGTGTTTTAGCATAAGTATTTTCCAACATAAGTAATTTTAACATCTTTACATCAACTCAAGTTTTATTATTAGGTTCGTTTAATGAGTTGCAAATTGGTAGAGATACTTTGCAAACTCTCCCTTGCTTTGATTTCTTCTCTCTTTTTTCGCTCTGAGGCTCGGGGTTCCTAATTTTTCTAGGATTGGCCATCGGCTAATAGATGTAATTCTACTAATGGCCCTCCTCATTGCAAGCGTTGCAATATGTGCAATCATATTATGGAAAAATGGCGTGCTAATCCCGCCCTTAGTCAAAAATGATTTTCAAGTACAAATGACACCACAACAAATGCGGCGGCGGTGTGGCGGTCTTCAAAGACAACCTTTTGATCTGTTAAAGTTCAATGCTATCTTTATCGAGAATGGAGCCATACTACTACGATTGTGCTCTCAAGTCCCTCAAGTACAAGTTCAATTACGGTACCAATCAAGCGACTTCCATCTATCTCACTTTGCCTATCAACCCATGGATGCGCCAATGGTAAGCGAGGGTCCCAAACCCCGCGTTGAAAGCGCCACGAGCACCTCGGCAACAACAACAAGAGCCCACGCTCCTTCTCGGGTCACTTTGGATCAACAAGCTCAAGAAGAAATTTATCGGACCTTGAATCCTCGGTTCAACATTCCAATTAGGGTTGGGCTAGTGTCACGCCAAACACATGGTGCCGACCTTATTAGCTTATACCCTAGGACACCACGATTGGCTAATAGATGGATACCATTCCAGCTGATTTTGCTTCCAATCTATTCATTTTTGTGGGATCTTGATCATCTCATACCACATGTCATGCCCAAAGTTCGACAAAGTATTCTTCGTCTCCTACAAGTATCAGAATGTTCGGCTCCCTTTGCTAAACTACTACCCGTGCTCAGGCAAAGGGAGCTGAGCCTTCTTCACTCACGCCTCCCCCACACACCCGTGTATACCCAAATATTACTGCTGAAGTAGAACTCTTAAAGAAGTCGCCTCTTTACCTCACCGGAACCCTCCGGTAGATACCACATTCTCAAAGTTTGCCCCTCGCTCTTGGGGAACGGTTATCATTGCCCTCACCGTTGCGGTGGGGAACGCGGGCTACTTCAACACCCATGGTGCATGCCACAATGAGTATGCAACAAATCAATCATGCCCAAATCGATGGAGGCGGTTGCCGTCCAGCCTCATCAGCGACAAGCCCACGCCAACAATTAGGCATTAAGCAACTATATTATCGATCTATGATATCAAACTTGCCAATGGCCCCATCGCGATCACAAGGTATGGCTCCTCAGCTCACTAATGGCATTGGAGATCTCAAATTCCCTGAAATTTGGTGTTTTGTAGCAGTGAAGATCAATCTATCATATGAAATGCTTGTAGGTGGATCTTTTTCTTCGCTAAGCTAAAGTATCTATATTGGCTCTTGATCAACTCATGATTACCGGATGGTCATTTAAGCTTGCTACCATGCTAAACCTTCCTTGTCGAATGATAACGGCGATGTACAAAACACGTATCAAGTTCAAGCTCCCTCTTTGAAGCGCTTCTTCCGCCTATCCTGAATATCACGAATCCGTGGGGTGACATGACTTTAGATCAGGATCCCAGCGGTTTGCCATTCTTCTTGATCCCTATTTGGTTCTTGTCATCAAGTTAACATTGTACCCCCTCTGGATGAAGCGGACCATGACTCCGGGAGGATACTACTCACTCATGCACAAACCTCTAGTTGATCAGACTCAAATGCCTTTGTTTTCACCACAAGTGCGGCTCGACCCGACGGTTGCACATACCAAATCAACCTGACGATTCGACTAACCGGGTCTCTCTCCACATTTTAAGAAACGTTGTCAAACTTTTCCCAAAAGTTCAAACATATTTTTGGAGCTACAATTCGCCAAACTGATTCCCACTCCATCTAGCAATGACAATACATGCTCAATCCAAATTATCGTGGCATGAAGACCAAAATTGATAAACGATACGATAATGCGTCTCTAATGTAAACGTTTTCCATATTTCTATTTCAAGCTCAAATGTGCTTGATTGAAACCATCGAAGTCTTAAGAAATTGTGTGCTTGTTAAGTTTGTTTTGTGAAACAAATCACGATTCGAGCTGGAGCACTAAATGCGAGGGGCTAAGCAAGGATTCTCACTCTTTGCTTATTTATTTGCAACAACTCAAGAAAACTTGTGTGGCGGTATGAGTCAACATTTGGTGTTTTGTTAAGGAGTCTTATACTTCAGTCCTTGGCTTTACACAACCTGCAGAACCTGTATGTAATTATATCATCCAATTATGTTATAGGTACCTGAAGGGTTAGCAATAAGTGACGTTGTAAAGACACTGCCTAAAGAAGTTTCTGAGAGCTTCTAATGAAACTGAAACCGTTGAAAGACGTAAACTTCATGAATCTGGTCCTATAATCTGTTGCTTCTGTAGATAAATTTTTATTGATGTTTGTCTCATTATCATTGTTCTATAATAGGTGAGGTTGATGATCTAAAGGCATGGAAGACTGTGGTCGTTACTTTTTCTGTAGTGGCGGCAGGAATTGTGGCTCTTGTAGTTGCTCCTTGTTATCTTTATCAATTTGTCTATTTGTTCCTGAGAACTGCATTGACATGATTGTTTGTTATTGGTCATGACTGTGGACACAACTCATTTTCAAAAAGCCAAACTTGTGAGTGCTTAGCGACGGAGTTAGGACTTGATCGAGGTTATGTATCCCTGTTTCAGTATCAGTTTGGCTAACCATTCTTTTGCATTTTTTTTTTCTGATTTTGGTCGGTAGACATCTTAGAAATGTTGCACAGGTTATGTGTCTAGGTGACTATTCTGCAGTTTTGAGACTCTTAAAGGGCGTCTGTAACACTCTGCCAAGCTCTTTATAGCCTAATCTTATGCTAATAAACTTGCTGGACCCTGATAGATAACAACTGCTTCTATGATTTTGATTATTCCAAATGCGAAGAATCTAAGAAAAGGGCAAGAACTAGGGATGCAATTGAACATAGTTCCATGGAATAAGATCTTTGAACAATTGTTATGGCACCTTTAATCTACCTTTTTGAATTATAGAGAATCAGACATAATGCTCACCATGCTCATACAAACAAGTATTGTCTTTTACCTTTTTTGTTTTGCTTCATGTATGAATGTTTACTATATTCAATGCTTGTTTCAGGTTGGCAGTAGACATTGCATGGCAACAATTCAGACCTCATATGTATGACAGATCAGGGCCTCTAGGCACGACAGTTATGCTTCGAACAATGGAACCATTGTGGTGGATTGCTTCTGTAGGTCAATGGTATTTTTGGCATTTTGATGTGAGCAAATACTGTCCTCAAGAGAAAGCAAATCTATACTACATTGTCTTAGTTTGCATTTGCAATGCAACTTTTATTGACATGGTGTAAACTTGGCAGGTGAGCTTGGCTGTTGTAGCTGCCTTTTCTCTGATTGTGTTGGTACCTTTAATGGTAGCCCAAGGGCTTAAATGGTGGTTGTTCATTGGCTTGATTTTACTTTTGGATGAGCATATACAGCTTCAATGGACATTTTTGGGTTCGATTCCCAGACGGCCTTTCTAAAACTACAATAGAAAAAATGTTATGTATGGAAAACAATACTATGCATTATTCTAGCATTTTTGAAACAATACTACGCGTGGTCTTTAAGTGTTGTTTTTTTGTAAGAAATACAACAAAAAAACTATATATGTATATGATCAAATACCACTCTATTTAACTTGATTCGATTGAGCATTAGTTTGTATCATACATTTTAAGTTGTTAGAAATACTAATTGAAATAATTATATTTCAGTACCATGAAGAAAAATAGAGTAAAAAAAATCACATTAGCAACATTTAAATCAAGATCGTTTACCACGTTGTGTATTGGTGGTTAATCACTGTAAAACACCATGATCATTATGCGCTTAAAATTACCATGCCAATATATTGAAGAAGATAGATGTAATCAAATACTAGTCTAATAAACTTGACATATTAAACAGTAGTACATATCATATAGTTTAAGTCGTTACAGAGACCAATTAAAATTGCCATGTCATAAAACAATGTTGTTTTATCACTTTAGAAAAATATGCTGATGAATCGTATAAGAATACCATGTAGTTTAAGTTGTTATAGAGACCAATTAAAATTGCCAGGTCAAAATACCATGTCATAAAACGTTGTCGTCTTATCACCTTAGAAAATGATGTTGATGAACCATATTAGATAACTAGACATGGTTTGTAAACTTTTGAACCCACTAACATGTACTGATTTATAAATTTGGTTTTTATAAACAAACCATTAAAAAAAAATCATAATGGTTCAATTTTGGGGGCCTTGTGAAATATGCAGAGGCCCACATACCCAACCTAGAGATGGTTATGAACGAGGTATGGGGTGAAGCTCCAAAAAACAGACGAGGATTCAAGGAAGGGAGAATCTAGAACGCATGGAAAGATGATTTTTTTAAATATTATGAATTGGTTTATGGCAAGAAATAGGTTACAAACCATTATATTTCTACCTATTTTGCGGAGCATTTGCTCTTCACTTGAAGGGACTGGCTTGTTGATTGGATGGGCGTGGCTAGGACCGCCAAAGATCTTGCCAAAACCCTCATTTCGGGGCGTTGAGAGGACCCTACAGGGTAAAATCCTCAACTATCAAACGGGGACATCGTATTGCAGCCGGAATATTAGAGCCACAGGTTATTCTAGATCGAGATGTTGACACAATAACAAAAGCGATTACTTAAGCATGGGTTGGAGGAGAAAACTAACCTATTGAATGAAGTAGAACCTTTGGAAGAAAAAGGAGGGATGCATTGAAGGTCATCACCGGATTGAGGGTAGAAAGGATATGCTATCCAGAAGATCTGCGGCAGATGCGAGGAAAATAGATGAGACAAAAGCAGAATTTGACAAAATTGTCCCGGGATCCTGGCTGGAAATCAAGTTATCTTGAGTGTTGAAGTACAAGTTGGAAGACTTGGTTATGAGTAGACATGATAAAGAGCAAGACTCTTCTAAGCTAGAAATTGGTTTGCAGGAAGCAACTAAAGAAATTGAAAGGCATGAAATCTCAATTGAACAAGCAAAGGAAAAACTTAATTGCATTGAATTGGTTCAGCAAAAGGCATTCTGATTTTGGATTTCATGGGAGAGCAGGACCTATTGTTCTCAAGACCCGAGGCCCTACCTGGCGTAGGAGCTACTTCTATAGAGCAGTTCATCACATTCGGTTCATGTACATTGTGGCAAAGGCTTTGGCAAAACTGGTTTGTTGCTGCTAGCTCCATGCAGATGCTTACGCCTCTTACGCTTGTGTTATCTGGTCCATGAAAGATGCATTGCATAAAAGGTTGCATCAGGATGAGGGCATTCGATTCGGCTTGGTTTCCCTATTTGCGGAAAGGTATGCATTACTCTCAACTAAATTCATATTTGTTATTGTAATCTGCATAGTTCTACATGTATGGCTTTCGGGTGCATTGCTATTCCTTGTACATGTATAACTTTTTAGTGTACATACGCAATAGCGGAGGTACATAGGCATATATTTGCTTGTTTATTGATGCTTTTATTTTTGAGCTTGGACTGCGGATGTATCGGGTTGGTACATGTCTTTAATGGAGTCTACATCTGCAAATAGATGTACATGCATTTATCTTTTAGAGTGCATCTGTAGATGGATTCATAAGTATGTGCATTTTTTTACATATATGTGCTTTTTTGGCATAGATCTACATTCCCTAACCTGGATATTGGGTACATCTCGGGTACATCTGGGTGCATTGAGGTACCTCTATGTACATTGAGGAACATGTACATGTACATTTGGCTATAGTTAAATGTAGTTACATTACATTTGGTACATTTTATGTACATAAAATGTATGCTTGGCCATGAATGTACGATTATATTTCTCATTAGTTACATTTTTCATGTTCTTTTATGTCTATTGAAATTTAGATCATTTTGTTTGTTTTGCGGATGAAGGTTGTTCCTATCGGAAATGACTTTAATGGGCGATGTTCTTGAGCCATCTGCATCGACTCTCTTTATAGATTTTCTCGAAAGCATAATGGCGGGGCCAGTAGAGCCCTCAACCTTCCACTCCGGATCACCAATGACATTTCTGATTGCGGTAATAGAACCATCCTGGCGGTGCCACTACAAGAGAAGGGGTCAATTAGTGTCAGTTTTTGTGTCGATTTTTGCCATATAACTACAACTCATAAATTTTTAAAACTGACGCTATGGGTGACACATACCAGTGGCACTAATGTAGCAATGAGACTGTCACATATATCGTCAGCATCTTTATCACCTATAGTGCCAGTCCCAACGCCATCTGTGACGTCATAGATAGTGCCACCTATAAAGTCAATTATAGCATCGCCTATAATGTCACCATTAATGGCAGCCATAGGTCCGCTTATAAAATCATATGTAGCATCATCTATAGTTTCACATGTAATGTTGTGTGTAAGGTCACTGGTAACGTCATTCATAATGTTAAAACTATTGTCATGGGTAAGGTCATTGGTAGCACCACTCATAATGTTAAAACGTTTGTCACTAATTAAGCCATACGCAGTGTCATCTCTAATACCACCCTCCAAATGTTGTCTACTTTGTCAATGTCACTGTCATTTTTTATCTATTGTTATTAATGGTTGCAATTATCCTATATTATAATGTTTTGGGTGTTGTATCTAGCCCTAGATCCAGCGGCTGAAATCTCGGGAGCTAAGATCTAATGTAGGTAAGGGGAAAAGGGGCCTTTTTAGGTGAAGGTGAAGCTTCTCTTTTTTTTTCACCTCCGGTTCTTTTTTCGGGTTTGAAATGGCGACTGAATCAAACTTAAAGCGGCACCAAAGGAAAGACTTCGAAGATATTTTCTATTTCTAAAAATTATCATTCGGGTTGGAATGTTGCGTCTTTTCTTTTGAAGCAATCGCCAATGGTTAGGTCTTTTGAATCTTGGATCTCGCCTTGAAGAAAGTTTTTGTCGAAGATTAGAAGACACAAAGGCGCTTATAACATGGAAAATCGTTAAATACGGGCATATAAAGTCCACTTTTCTTCCTTTGGTTTTATTTGACCGACGAAGAATCGAAATGGAATAATGCAACATTTAATTTGGATGATCAATGGCGGCCATCACCGTAGACAAAACAAATTTGGTCTATCCGATCACCGAAATATGCCATCTCAAACAATGGTGAAAATATTGTCTCTGAAGAATCCGGCATATCAAGTTACGGTGTTGAAAAGCATCTACAGGATGAAGCCGAGGGAGATCTGCAATTGAGCTTTTGGGTAATGTTGTGGTAAATGCTTGATTAAAAGCAGCCAAGATTATCCGATAGAGTCCATAGAGACTAATATACTTTGAGCTTTGTCGGTTGAATCTGGGAAAGAAAATCGGAACCACGAAGTGGCTTTTACAAGCCTCTTCTTTCGAACTTCACGATTCGCTTTACAAGCCTCGAGGAGGTGAAAATTTCTTCTTTTCATGTCAATTATACCAATTTAAGGTCCAAAAGCGAGAATAAGATTGTTAAGTAAATGAGGTCATTCCTTATAGGCACATTTCTAAATACATGCACCACGGGTTTTGGAGCCGCGTTATTATCTCACGATCATAAAATTCATATTAATTCTTGAATGATTAATTTGCGAACCCGGGCTGAAGTTTGAGGAAGCATGAAACTATGGGAATTATTTGGCAAAGTTTGAGATAGCAAGATCCTCGTTTTTGCACAAGAGTTCTGAGCTTTTGGAGGATCTTCTTAAATTTTGTATGTTTAGAATGCATGTTTTGCAGCATGCCTTTGACTTATAGGTTATGGTTGTTTTCCTCAAAAGCGCACTCGTGATTGAAACATATAGCGTGATGTCCTTTTGATTACCCTTTTTATAGCTCAAAGGAAATATCGAAATAGAAGAGCTAAGAGGGAAGGTTGCAGGAGGCTTCAGCGAAGCCAGGCCTCAGCTGTATTGCAGCAGCCGCAATTGCCCTTCTTAAAGTCGCAAGAGGAAGGGGATTTCAAGGCTAAGCATTGAAACTACACATTGGCATGGCCTCTACCAGGTTCGATTTTTTTCTTGGTTTAGTTTGTTTTATGTTTTCGCAGTTTGTATGAGAGAAAAAGAGTGACTTATCCTAAGCTCATTTTTACATTCACATGACATTTATTTATGTAGGCAAGGAGTGGGCAGCTTGAGGCTTTTCGAGGGGTATGCAAAGTGTTCTCGGAGTCCCTATGGCAGGCTTATTATTTGAAGTGATGATCATGTTTGCTTGGGGGGCGAGTTCGGTGCAAAGTGTAGGTAGGGTCTTAGGATGTCCTATTTTGGTCGAAAAAGAAAAAAAAAAGCGTCATTAGTTGTGAAATGATCCATTCATATTGATGGTCCAAACTATGCAACAATGGAGATGGAAATGAGATCATTGCCTTTCTAATTTAGAATTTAATAATTATGTGTCATTACCATTCGAAGCAAAATCTTTGAGCGGAAGCATTCGCTTGTGAAAAGGAAGATGCATTGATTCCTCTAGGAAGAGATAACAACATTGCGAAGCAATTAGAAAGGCGACAAAAGTAATCATCTTAACACGCAGAATCTTCAAAATGGCGGTGCGATGATAATATCATCTCATTTGGGTTATTATCATTGTTGTCGGGGCGACTGAAGAAAAGGCTTTACAAAGCATAAAACTAACGGAGGCTCTTGAGCTAAAAAAAGAGGACAAAAAGTTTAGAGCGCGTCGACTAGAGGATATGGAACTTGGAAAGAATGAGATCACCTTCGAGCTTAACCGCCGAGCAAGGCGGGTTTGTGGTTTTGTCATTAAATTATGCCTTTGCATCTTGCCCGACGTTACGGATGTTAGATCCCATGAATAAAGTTACCAGGTAACAAACATATATGTACGATAATTAGCGGTTGGCCTACAAGCAACCCAATTTGGGCGATCAAAAAATTCTCATCATATGTTGAAACCAGTTTCTTAATGTCATTGCTACTGCAAATATCAGGAGGAGCTCTTGGCACCAAACATTTTAAAATTAAATAACTTGATGCTTAAATGAGATGCTCCGATTTATAAATTTGAAGGAATGATGAAAATAGACCACATATGTTTCTTTGGGGTCGGGAGTTAAAGATAAACAAACGATTGCTCAGAAAAATGGCTAGCATGGCTTCAGTTGTTATTCTGGTCATTAACGTGGTTTTACAATTTGTTACAGACTTCATGGTTTCTAAAATGATCTTTCTATGTACTTTACGCCCAACCAACTAATTTGTGTTGGATAAGATAATCGGGCTTTTATGGAACTCAACATGTGCTCCTATATTTTACAAAATTTGTTTCCTTCTTATTATTGTATGTACAATTGATCCTAAGGTCCTTTCTTTCTTCTTTTAAAAAATTTTATGTCTTATGCACTCGACTTTTCATCAATAGTGGCAACTATAGGCAAATAATGGTGTTCTTTGACAAACCTTAAATCATTATCTGTACTCTCAAAATTTTCCATTTATGCATCTCAATAAAGCTATCACATTATTAATGCAACCCCAATAATGTCATGCCATTTTTATGAACATCAACACTTCTATAGTGCGAAGCCATTTTTATGAACATCAACACTTCTATATTGCGAAGCCATTTTCATGAACGTCCTTCAACATTTCTATAGTGCGATCTATTTGCAACCACCCTTCTATAACGCAACTTTATTGCAAAATATTACATAAAAAAGACTTATAAAGTAACAATTGTAGCATCTCCAACCTATGTGGATATTTGCTTGCTAATCCAAATGAGCGACACTGAACTCATCAATTTACTTGCAAGTTTAGTTCACATGGCTCTCTAAGAAATAGCTACGAGTGACAAAATTGACCTATATTATTTGTTCTAATGTAAAGGCAAGAGAATTATAGGTATATCAACCGTGTTGAAATTGCATCAAGGTCTCCATGATATAAAGCACTATACAAAAATTGAAGCCCAAAATGCACACCATTAAATGCTGCATAAATCCTATGACGTTGAACCCAATAGCTACCTTATGGCCCGCGAATCTTGCCGGGCATCATTCTATATTCATATAAACGCAGCTAAAGAGAGAGTGACTATAAGAGATTTAATAAACAACCTCAACAACTCATAGACACGGCCACATGCATTCTACAAGATCACAAAATGATCCAAGGCTGAGAAGTTACTCTACAAGTTCCGAAAATGGTCCAAAGGCGCAGAAGTTACTTTACGCAAATGCACAAGTTAACAACATTTACATATTTCCAAATTATGCCCAGCAACGCTGGGCACCATTACTAGTATCACTTGTAAGATCATAGAAACTATTATTTGTGTTTTCTATTGGTGGTTTTTGTGGCCGTATGATGTCTTTTATGAAGTATTACTTGAGTCCATTTGTATTTGTACACTAGTGGCTCGGATTGCATTTCATTTTTTTTTTAACACTTTCCCCTTTCAATGGTGTCACATTTTGAACAATGAATATTCAACCATTCAACGATTATGAACCAAGTTACAGCCTGCATATACATTCTACAAGTCCACAAAAAATATGTAAAGGAATCTTCCTTGTAAAGCTGCAAGTCTACAATCAAGCAGCTTTTTATTCTGCAAATCCAGACTTACGTGCAAAACTGCAAATTCACAATCAAGCAAGCTAAATAACAAAGAAATCTTACCTGTAAAATTGCTAGTCTACAAACAAGCAAGCTATATATTCTGCAAATCCAGATGAAAACCTTACCTGTAAAACTGTGAAATAAAAAATAAGCAAGCAATCCCATTTAAAATCACAAAAATTTAGACAGCATGGGATTTTTCCTAAATTTTGTCTGGTTTATGCCCTGTGAGTCTGATGAACATTCTAACCTTCAAAGCATCCTCATCACCATCCGTTTTAATCATGTCGCTCATATGATTTACCGAATTTAGTTTCTGCAATAATTTCCAGTTTGCAGATCAAAAATCTGCATAAATCAACCTCTAATCTAGTGCAACAACTCCTACGCTACAAATAAGAGAAATAACAAGAAGGTTAACTCCTACATTATGGAACAACGCCATAGCCACCGTCTGCCACGACAAGCAAGAAAGAAACAAGAGAAAACAACAAGAAATCTGTGTTGTGGCTCGTTTAGATCATTTGCCTCGTTCAGATCATATCTCTCATCGTGCCATTTGCAGACATCCCTACAAAATCGCAAAACCTACAGAGACGAATCGCATGTCAAAATTCGGCATGTGACCCCTTCCATTTCTATGATCGACGACTTGGAAACCCTATTGACAGCATCGTGTGGCCGGACCCTAAATCTGGCCGGTAATTTCTGCCATGATATCATTCCTGTTTCTTGACCTCTCCCAGCTTTTCTTCTTGCTCTACCATCCAATACCGACGTGCATAGCTGCCCTAACGAAGCTGCTTTCGCCTGCAAGAGGCGCCCTAGCAGAGCCGGGTCCTGCTGCCCAAGAACGAACAGGAAGTTTTGCCACATAGGAAGTTAAAAGTGCTACAAAGTCCGTCGAAATATTTGTAATTGAACGAAGCCGCCCTTTTCTTTTTTTGGGGGTAATTAATTAAGCTAGCATTCTTTTTCGTTGTAGATGTTGATATTTAGTGCTAGGTTCTAGATAACTATGGAATAGGTAGTTCCTTGACGAGCGACACCTCCACATGTTGCTCATGTGCTAGGAATTTCGACCCCTAGCAGCTCTAAAAATTTGGTCTAGTTGCACACCAGGAGCTCGCAACCAAAATCTATACAATAATTCCATGTACTTAATCTGAATAACATCTCTTATATTGTGAGACCTCTTGGGGACTTAAATCTAGGGATAGGATTTTTGTGATCTGACTAGATCCATGTTTGGTGTGTTCCCTACACCTAGATATGTTACTCAAGTTCAAAGTACAACATTACATCCAGCACTTGCTGGTACTTTGGAGCCAATGTTCAAAAATTGTTTCTTGAATAAAATCCTTTGGAAAGCTACGAGGAATTACCATTTGGAGGTTGTCGTTTTGTCCTTTGGAGACCATTTACATTTCCTGAAGGAAGCTGCTTATAGTCTAGTTAACCTAACTCATAGTCAGAGAAGTTTGCAAACAATTGGAAAGTTTGGATGCTCTTCATGTGGAGTTGAGTTATCATGCTATCGGTCGAAGCACTTATCTAAGCATATATACCGTGGCCATAATTTTCCACTTGCACAGCACATGCAAGGATGCATAAATAGTGGAAGAACATGAAGAACTTCTCCCAAAGGTTGGTTGGATACTTGCATGTGGATCTCAAAATGTGATTGAGAATAGATTGTTGGTTGCACCCCTTGGTATAAAATGACTTATTTTCGATCGCCTTGAGTACTGGTCACAATTAAAAATTACACACTTGCTTGATCCATGCACATCTTTTAAAATTATGAAAATAAATACAATTATTGATACAACAAGTACTAACATTACTTCTGATATTTAAGCAAATAAGATGGCGTACTATGGATGGTACAATAAGTGGTATAGGAATTGTCGAAGACGTAGCATCTTTAGCCATATTATTAATATTAGCACTGATAATATCATGATCTTAACTGACATAAATTCATGGGACAATATTTGGCAATAATGATCGTACTATAGCAACATCTATTGTGGCATATACTATGGCCACACGAGCGTTGACGGAATTTATGACACTAAAGGTGCTATTATAATTGATACTAATAACACCACCTATAATGTCACTAGTGGGCATTGACACTAGTACTGATGTTATATGTGTAACAACTACTGACACTATATTTGATGCTAATAATAACACATGTAATGTCACTAGTGGGCACTGGCACTAATACTGATGCTATATGTGTAACAATTGATGACGCTATAATTGGTGCTAATAGCATCATAGCAAAGTTACTGACCCTATGGGTGACACAAAGAGTGAGGCTATAGGTGACACAAATTGTGGCATCTAGAGCACCACTTTTGTATAAATGTCATCAATAATGTCATAGTATATACATTTCAGTGTTCTACTGACGTTCTGATGACACTAATTGACCCCTTCTCTTGTAGTGTGCCTCCTCGAACATGGCAAAGTGAAGTTGAGGAAATTGAGAGGATGGCACTTGAGAAAGCTAAAGCAGTTGCAGGTGCAGAGCCTTCAATGGCTAGCGCGGCAGAAACTCTTTCATCACCAAGTGCTAAATTAGTAGTGGAGAAGCTCCTAAGAAAGATTCAGCCTCAAGATCATCCGCATTACCCAGCCCGACCTGTTACGGAAAGAAGCTACAAAGGACCACAGATCGAGATTTTATCCCGAGAGATACGAGGGGAAGAGGAAGTTGAGTTGGTAGTTGAGTCCACTCCAAAAAGGGAGGCAAAAGAATGCCGTGATGGCACTCAAGAGGAAAAAAACAGGCAAAATCTCCAGCAACAAAAAATGTCATCGAAAAGAAAATCTCCGGGGCAAAAAGTGCCACCACCACCAAGAAAGAGGTATGTCCAAGATGAACTAATTTTGTTAAACATGTTAGATTTATGATAATTAACCACATTTTTGTACATAGGACACAATCACAAAGCCGTGAAGGAAGGCGATCCCGATCTGGCGAGTGGAACCAGGAAGAGGAAGAGGATCTACAAGCAAATATTGATGTGATAACAAATAAGGTAAAAAGAAATCCACGAGAAGATGCTGAAGCGAGGTGATGAATTTACAAGGTGAGTAATATACAATTGATTACAATAGATATATTCTTTTGCTAATCTTTGTTGTTTCCTTGTACCGGTTTAGTGAACCGACAAAAGGTTGGTTCCATTCACTTTATAGGGATCTGTCCTCCTAAGCCGCACCCTCTATCTTTCAAAGTGATGTTGACGAAGTTTGGAAGGCCGGACTTGACCTCTAAGATGGTAGATGTCTATGGGAGGTAGGCTAGCATTTCAACATATTTATGTTATTTCATTCCCTAAGTCACTCATCTTATGTATTAATATGTATTGGATTTTGTGTGCGGTACCTTTGTAGCGGTCTTCCATCGATTGGAAACACAAGTTTTACTTGGTTCGATAGGACACCTTCGCAATTTTGTGAATTCCCTCAAGAACGGGAGGGGGGGATACGCAGATGCACGAACACTAACATAAAGGAATTTTACCGGATGGTATTTTGATTGCAAGATGCCAATACATATTTGTTCAATTACGCAAGGCCCAAATGTGGCATTGTCAATACTTGTGCTTGCTGGTCCATTGAAAAGCTCTTTCCATCTATAGCTAGCCCAAGTATACAGATCCTCTCTCTGCCAAAGGCTATGTACCCGATGCTAAAGTGGTCGAAGTAAGTATGAGTTTCACTTTTTGTTTTTATGATTTGATTATTCTCATATTGCAATTTCTTATGCTTGATTTATTCTCACATTGCAATTTTGCAGGTTTCATAAGCTTGTGATCAATAACATGATGCTCGGATCCAACAGCTTAAACCATGGTAGGGTAAAAGCATGCTACGGTGTACCACTTTTGGAACCCTCAAAAGTACCTACACTGGGTACTTTTAAAACTGGTACTTTCTGGTCTTTGTTTCCATGAAAATCAATAGAAAATTTTTGAATTGAAGTTCAATAATATGTCAATCTAGTACTAGAGGATAACAATACTATTAGAGACTAAAATAAATGAATTAACTCTCAAACTTATTGTTTATTGCGGCAATTATGCAAGTTCCCAGTACCTAGTGCTGGGTACTTTTCTGGATAGTTTCACACTCCCTAAAAAGTACTTTCGATGGTACACCCTAGCATGCTTTCACCCGGTAGGAAGAACTTTGATGCTCCTGTGTTCTGTCCTAAAATGCCAGAAAATAGTACCAGCAACCCTTGCACGTACATTGTGGCTTACATGCACAAATTCATAGATGCCGTGGTTGATGCACAGCCAAGCTCCATTTTTGTAAGTGGAACATGTTATTTTCCTATTAGTTATTTGTTGGTATAGTCCTCTAATACTTGTGCACCATGCGAGATGACACCCAGTTGGTTCATCGATGCCTATGCCAAGTCACGGAGGGATCATCTAATGGAGGCATTAATTGTAGAAGGCGCAGATGAATATACAAGCAGATTGTCCCTACACGGGTAGATAGTCCCTTTGATTTTGTTTGTAAATTTCATTTTTGTATGAGCCATGCTCCAAGCTTCTTTGTACTCAATAAGTAATGAAAAAAATAATTTATTTGTCTCACTTACACTGTGCAAATAACAATGTAATTATCAATGTGTTTTCTCAAGTGTGTGATCTGAAATGTAATTATAAATTGTGAATCTCAAGTGTTTTCTTTGCCGACGGGTGAATCATCTAATTCGGGAAAAGCTCATTATCTTTGACTTAAATTACGTGTTGGGCAAGAGTGTGCACAAGAATGAAAATATTAACTCAAGATACCAACATATCCTAAAGATGAGCTTCAATTTAATATAGGAAAGCGGTGTTTTTTCTGCAGCCGGGGTTAGCATCACTGTTAGCATTTGTAAGAGAAGGGTTTGATGTTGCCATCTGGTCTTCCACTCACTTCTAAAATCTTCATCCAATTGTAGGAACATATTTGTGATGCTTTTTCCATAAAGCTGAAGTTTGTTTACAGCCGGGGAGCGTTGTTGGACTACGCCACACAAACACCCCTCTTGAACCTCAAAAGGGTTGTTTGTGAAACCATTAAACTGTGGTATGGAAAGAGTAACGAGTACTATGGACATACAGTTACGTCGACGACGAAAGATACAAATCCACTTTGAATCCTGTAGGAAGCTACATATGTCCTTTCTCTTGGACCGATATGAATTCCAGATTGCTTGTCATGGAGCTCATTCCATGGCTTAATGGATTCAAATGGCGAAGATGGTATAGTTTATGTGAAAAGAGCATCCAATGACTATCATCGTGAGATGGCATATCGAAGGCGGTGGAACAGATTTTCTTGGCAAACTATGGGTACAACTTGGGTCTCTGCTCGCCTAAATTTAGTCAATATCACTGAGCAAGAAATGGAACTCGCCATCATGTTATTGGCCTCTCGACCGGCCCATTGTTGGTACAGACTTTGACCGATGTACAAATTCAAATGTTATGAATATATGTATCAAAGTTTTTGTTCATTGCTTGAGTACTCCCATTTTTTCCTTTGTCTTTCTTATTGGTACAATTATGAGTGTGTATACATAATTAAGTGATCTTCATTTTGCTTTGTAGATGAATGGACTCAAAACACAAAAGACTATTAAGAAACTAAGAGATAGAGTTCACAAGACCCGAGGAGGTAATACAAACCAACACAAGTGCAAATTACATAGGGTTGGGGACCGATTATCATTTCTATCTTGTTGTTCTGAACTTTGGGGAAAGGTTGAGCAAATTGAAAATTATGAGGAGCGAGCAACCATGAAAGGAATATTGGCTGACAAATCACTTGTTGCACAACCCTTGGGGAAGGCACGTGTCTGGAAGATGCGAGCCATGTAGGATGGAAAGGTTTGCGATGCACGTGCTATATAGAAACCGCGATGGACTACTACTTTAGAGGATATCTCTTCACCCTCTACGTGCTGGAAGACATGATGCAATAGTCATAAGATATCAGGCTCCTCTTTGACATTTTGAAGCTTGGTCATGAATTATGAGCCATGCTCATTTTAGTGTGTTGTATTTATGTCCACAATATAAATATATCAACCATTTGTACATGAAAACACATCCATTTCTTATCTTTGCCATGACTGAAACTATTTTTTAATGTTTATGCAATTCAACTTTTTCTTGTGTTCAATTCTAATCAACTTACACTTAACAAATTTTTATAATATTTACGGAATGTACCTTGGATGTACATAAGATGTACATATGTTGTACATCTTATGTACATTGATGTACATAATGCACTTCAAGTAGTCGGTTCTTGGTTCTTATCTTTTATATGAACAAAGTATTACACTATTTCGAAAAGTACTACGGATCTGACTTAGTCCATGTCATCTACAATTCTTTGGAAGTTGTGATAACAATGTCTCATGGACTTCATCGGCGAAGGAAATGTCAGTGCTTGCCCCTTCGGCTTGTGTTTTACTTTTATTGAATGGGATTCGAACCCCAATCACGGGTCTCCTTGAGGGTACCAAAACATTCTTAGTAGGAGGCGGTTTATACTTATTGTGGCGGCACAGGATTAGTTCATAATATTGTCCTTCAATGACACTAGTGCCGCCAGAGTATTCATTTCCATAGTCATCAATTGAATCTTCTTCCAATGCATGCTTTTCCTGGTGCACATGAGAACATAGTATGAAAAACACCTTCCACATTGTATGCGGTGCTGCAAAGACACAAATACATCCTAAACGGCCCTACGGTGTCATCTAAACCCCCCTCGTCCTCTGCATACAAAACATCCACATCATTTTCGACTTCAACACGAGGCAATATGATCACGTGGGCTCCAAACTTTTTAGAGACCATTCTCCACAATGTTTAATGTTCTCACAATTGAACCAATTGAAGTTCATGCAAGCATCACAAAAGCGAGGAATAGTGCGCTGCAACTTTGTTGGATCTTGGGTTTATAGTTGACACAAAATGTATCTGCTAGAGGTAAAGTCTTGCAATTGTGAATGCTTGCTGCCTATTCACATCTGTTTTCCAACCT
>JAJEKV010000783.1:0-91984 GCA_021234155.1 Isoetes taiwanensis
TTTATCAAAAGGGAAGCTTCAACCCCGAAAAGAAAGGTAGCATTGAAGAAAAACTTCTAATATTTACAAACAATATATGTAATAGATGGGAAGTTCAGAGTTTACTAATTTAGTCGTCCACCTCTTTCTTTGTTTTATCTTCTCCAATTTCGCGAATGAGGTATTCTACGACGAATTATTATGTATGCAATCTAAACCTATGAAGGCTACTAGTTTGTTCATATATATGAGGACACATGTTGATAAAGGAGCATATATCACAAAGAACTGTATTTACGAGGCGAAATTTATGGAAAATGGATAGAAGGCATGAATGGTACCTTTGTAAACTTCAAAAACATCCACTCTAAACCTTTTGAATAGAAAACCCCACGCCTACAGCATTTGCCAACTCACCGCTTCAATGCATCCGCCATTCCCACGATGAGGTTATACCAAAGATTTCAACATACAAGATCTAAGTTGCAAACAAGATCTATTGCGTAAAAAACGTAATGAGTATTTTGTGATGTAACCATCGCGATCCATGTTGATGCATTTCAAAGTACAAAAATCAAATAAAATAAGGGGAACAAAAAATGCAAGATGGCAAAAATGTTACTCAGGAATCAAACTCACAGAGCTCGAACGGCGGAGATTGACGCCACGCTTTTTGTCAGAATGGGCAATTCTTTTACCTTAACTCTACCTACTGGTACAAGAATAGAATAGAATAGATTTTAGCTCCACGGAGACCGACCGGGCCTATGGACTCAAATAGAAAACCAAACGTATTAATGGCTGTTAAAACTCCTCAGCCTGGTTTTTCGAGGAAAACCTTAGCGCATTAAAAGTTCCGGCTGGCATGCCGCATAATTGTGGTGGGATAGTTCAATGTCAGCCTAGAAGACACAATCGGTCCGCATCCATAACCTCCCTGGAGGTACACCTAACAAACCCAATCGACTGCATTATTCAACAACTTCATGCAATCTAAGGCCGAAGCACTAGTAATCGAACATACCGCCGATAAGTAACCACGCCGCAGCCCAGCCAGCCAAGAATGGTGAAGGCCGCCTCGACCAACCGCAAAACGCCTACGGAGCCTTTTGGTTCTAACGAAATGACAGTCTAATCCGCCGCTTATCAGCGTCAAAGTGAAGAGAATAGTAGGCGAAAACAACTGAATGATGGGTAAAAATGCGGAATGGAGAGTAAAAACGTGGAAGGAAGAGGCAAAATATTGCACAAATTTCAGGAATAAAATAAGTGACACGTGTCAAAATACTAATGGATGGGATGATTGATTGGGCCCACTCATCTTTTCGTTTCCTTGAATGCCCCTTTGCTTGGTTTGTTCAACCGTATTCGAGCGAGCGGAGCGAGCGGAGATCCATTTGTTCATTTTGATTTTGGAAGTGAGCCTTTGTCTTTATTTATCCATTTGTCTTGAGCCGAGCGCCTTTTGTTTTATTATCTTTGTTTTATCTGTCCTTGTTTTGTTCTTTGTCCTTTATTTGTGCCATTGTTCACAATTCAAAAGTGCAACCCCATCGTTCTTTATTTCCCTTGTCTCATTACCCTCAAAATCCCTCTTGTCCATTTATTTTAGCCCCTTATTGACCAGCTGGAAGATTTCGCTTTCTGGACTAACGGAGGGCCCATCCCATGCATCACACACCCGGTGGAACTCATATATGCCGACGACGCCAACCTCCTCGGCCCATAACCTGTAGGGATACGCAACGCCACGGGATGCTTCGACACTTTTCGGCTATTCCACGGTGACAAGCGAAGCTAACTTCTCTGGCTAAACTAGGCATTGCTACTCACAACTACAGTGTTTCTCTTTATCTACTTATTGGATAAAAGATTGTAGGTGGTTCTCAATTTCCACAAGTATTTAGGATCGAAGTTCTTTACTACCACCCACCTGGGAGGTTTATCAGTTATAACAGCGAAGTTGGAGCACTATATGCCATGCGTAACAACCATATTGGTGGTTTATGCCCTGGGCTACCAAATACACTTTGCTTGTAGGCTCATGAGCCGGCCCTTCTCAGATAGGGGCGTGAAGCGTGGGTTCGCGATACCCCACCATCCGGAATGATCTCAGCAGCAGAAAGCCTCTTGGCATGAGCCCTTGGGTAAAAGTCCACGCCCATACCGATACCGTGATCCTACTATAGGGAGATGTGTTTTCACCCTTCAACAGACCCGCATTGAACGAGACATTTATCCTGCATATGGTCGCATGGTGATACATCGCCAGCCTAACCTTGCTTTTGGAATGGCACCTGTCCCAACGTTTCAAAGTCAGGCTGAAGGATGCTAAGCCTGGTTCTCACGTTGGGGTGTATAGGGTAAAACGACGCAGACCTATCTAGCAAAGAAGGGATTTCCAATGCACTAAAGTTGTACCTAGATGTTACTTTCCTAAAGCTTTCATAGATGCGTGACGCCCGACGATCGTTGTTCTGGGCACACCATCACGCAGCAAGTCAATCCTAGGCTCTCGAGAGGCCCACACTGACATTTTGTACACCCATTTGCCCATGAAGAAGCGCAGTTTATAGATTCCATTCACATGGGTGCATATCGCCTCCCAAGCATTGAGACCTGGTTGGGCTCCTGGGAAGCATGGGAAGAGAGGGTTTTAGTGTTGCTACTTAGGGTGCCATTGAAGATGAATGTCATGCCTCCATTCCGCCCGCTTCGACCATATCCCAGCCGGGTATGTTCGGTTATTAGTGACTAGCTACCGTTGTAGAGCTATTGAATACGGCGTCTGTGGCCCTTGTGGGGTCACACTCCGTGAGATTATGATGCACGCCCCCTACCTTGTGTCCCATCGAGACATTGAACTGTCCCATACACAATCAGTATAGGTACCAGCATTACCTTATTATTGCGCTTTTTCCCCGAAAACCATTCTAGGTGGGGGCTTTTAATGACACAATACGCCATACGCCTTTTCGCTTCTGGGTCCCATAGGCCAATCGACTCACGATCTATAAAAATCATTCTATCTCTATTTAACCCTTTTGTTCATTGGTCCTTTTTTCTTTCAGAGCTTGTTAAAAATTATTTTGTTCAACCACAAAAGCCAAACCCATAACAAGTAATGCCACCACGAACAATCGCAATGATGTCCATAAATAAATTGAAATGCCAAATCATACCACTCATGACAACCAAAGATGTCATAGCCCTGCAAAAAGAATCCGTTTTATGTGCAAGAACCCATCAACATTTTCAAAACCATTCTTTCGGTTTGGTCAATCGAAAGCAAATTGACGGAGGATCTATGAGTCATTTAGCAAAACCAATTGCAGCTTGAGTGCCTTCCATCCATATTACAATCAGATTGTTGCTGCTCATGAGCCTCCTTAACAAAAGGCCAACCGCAGACATTTAAAGCAAGCCCGAAAAACAAAGCCACCTTTTGATGGTGCCGTTAAGTATCCCAAATGTTGGGTATTTTGAAAATGTATGAATCCTATCAGGATTATTTATTATTTGAAAGGTCACTTTAATGAATTCCAATGGAGAGGGACTCTTTAAAAAAAAGTGTCTATTAGTAGATCTTTGAAAAGAATGAATGGTATGTGAGTATTGTGAAGAAAAAACCTTCATGTATTGAGCAATTGTCGACATATTAAGTTGCCTCGATAATCTCCACTAAACGATTGGTCTGGTATGGAAAAACATGAACATCCTATAAGGGCACCACCTAGTCGGAATGCTTGTTTTGATGCCAAAAGATTCTGAAGACAAGTCAAGTGCATCTATGATTAGAAAGGATTGAAGGAGAAAGATGTGAGGCCGTTTCTCGCACATACACAAATCAATAACCTCATCTCAATAACCTCATCTCGTTTAATTTTCCCGCCAATGTCTTGTGGGAAAAATGGTAGGTGCTATATCTTGAAAAAAGCCAACCACAGCGCTAAAGGTTCAGTGTAGAGCTTGTGAACCCAAGGTGACTGGGAGGCGGTTTCAAAATTGTTGTCTTATTTTGACCATGTAGCATTATACTCACAAATGGACAACATTGCTTGTCATAATTAAGATTCCGAGGTACATGTCATATAAGCATCAATTATTTCACGTTTGTAGCACCTGTAACTGTATTACTATCGGTTGCTATCTCTCAAAAGACGTAAAGTGAAAAGCCATGACAAAGAGAGGGTTGCCATTGGTAGTTGCACTCATATCCATTGTGTATCAATTGTGCATATCCGTCTTTGCAAAGAGAGATTATCAGCAAAGCTGCCTCGGTAATGGCAACCTCCGCAGATGCCTGCGCTTTCCTCGCGCAATACGGCGAGAACTCAGAAAGTATTCCGCAAGTTGGGTATCCGCACTTTACGCTTCCATATTTCATGAGAAAGATGAGATATTCATATCTCCAAAGAAACTGAATTGAGACTATCTCCTTTGCTGTTGATATTCCGGCATAGCCCAAGTGAGATTCATATGAAGGCACAATTCTTATTTGTCGGACGGGAGATGCCGCCATGTGATTCAAGTGGTAAAGCGTGAAAAGAGCTATGGCGCAGATGTAGCCAAATGCGCATGCTACATAACGAGCAACAACCGAGCAGGCAACCGGAGTCGGACTTCGCTGTAGTGGGCAAAGCAAAGACATGGTCGGGCTTAATAGGGCCTCGCAAGAGCCCCAGGGTTCGCGCGGCGATTTGCGTGCTGGCAGCTGTCTCATCTGCCTCCTGAAATGCCTGCGGCTCCCCGCCGCAGCGTTCTCGGCTTCATATTCCCGTCGCTTTTGTCGTCAACCTGCATGTCCCCACGCCACTGCACTCATTAATGTGAATGTAAAAACATCGGAGCAGCCAGAGGTTGAACGCATGTTTATTCCACCTTTTATATTAGTGATTGGAATATAATCATACACGCGAAAGACCAGCAATGGAGTCGCATCGATGAGGTTCCTCCTCCTGCCTCTTTAGTCCACATACCACCCTGGCATTATACTATGTCTTAGCTCCTGAGCTCTTTATCATTGATCAACCCGGCGCATTCGCGTCCACCATGGTAACGCTAAGGCTACCGGGGTTGTGGTGGCATGGATTGGCCTCGGCAAAGGCAATAGTTGGCGGCCTCAGGCCGTATATCATGCAAAGCTTTGGACACGCGGATTGCCAGCGTATCCAGGGAGGGCTCTCCTTCCCAAATTGGGAGCTCATCGCCATATCGCTGGCTGAGCAGCCCTTACCCCCGTGAATCGGTGACCCAAGCTCTTTGAGCATGTCTTGCCTGGCCGATCGCATGCGCTATTGTCGCAATCCATTCATGAGCTTTGCATGGAGGCCTTTATATAATCGCTCAAGTACTGTGACCTCTATCCCCAGAAGCCTTTTATAAATTTAATTCTGAAATTTGAAATAGTTGATGTCTCCGCTTTTAGTTGGCCTAAATTTATCATCGAAAGTTGTTCGATTTTTCTAAAAGAATCGCAAGAGTCCTTTCTTATCCTAAAATGGCAAATTGGTCGGATTCTTACAATAGAAAGCCGGAGTAGAAGTCCAAGTCATTACGATATTCTAAACGAGGTGCATCCCTGACTACCACGCTGCCGATTGTTAATCTTATGGGCCCAAACTCTATTTGAGTTTCCGGCACTTCTCGCTTTTGCTTAAGCTCATTTATATGATTCGGGGCGCTATGATTTTGAGATGTCAATTACGAAGTTTGCCTAAGGTTTTGATGGTATATCGAGCTCTATACGGCTTTCAGCTTTGCCTTAGAATATAAAACACAAGCCTCGAACTCTACCAAAATAAATTAAATGTCTTTAATAAGACTACTTTAACCAATCTAACCAAGAGTTAACGGACTATTCTTTATCTTAAATCTATGTTTTTTTTTTTTAAAACCCATTGAATTGTTTCTGTGGATATGGTCTATGGTTTCCCGAATTATATCCATATCAAACCCCGAACCCCTCTATTTCTGCTATATATTAGTGTTAACGGTATCTTCCTCGGCCGCGATGTATCATTACCTAAATTGCATTTCATTTGTAGGATTTGCCGTTAAAACCATTCAATAACATATCTACTTTTTAACTTTTGGTCTTAAATCATCTACCGATAATCATACCAATGGCATAATGGAAACATTAAATATACTCGGACATAAGATTCGTGACATTTCCAAGTGATGTGGACTTTGCGCTTAATGTGATTGAACAATGTAAGATGAAGCAACCAGATTCACAATAATATAGACCCCATAGATCAACTCCTTGTTTTGGAGGTTTGAAAATCCTTCTTGCATTTCTCCACGCATGTGGATGAGAGATAACCATTTTGTCTTCTTCCATCTCATCTTGTGGTTTTCCGGGCTGAATTATCTCCCCAGCCCTTCAAGATCCACAACCAAAAACTTGCTCCCTTCTTTTCCTTCATGGATGTGCCAACTATTGAGGTCTACATTTTTTCTTTGGAGCAAAGGCATCGGTGAGAGGAGCTTTAAGGACATTAATACTAGCAAACCGGAAGTTGAGAGATGAGTAGATTGAGTTGAGAGATGAACCAAAACCTGTGGGGCATAGAAGAAACCCCAAGAAATGAAGTCTTAGAGCGTGACATCATCGTAAGCATGAGCGGAGGTCCATGATTGATGTTGAAACCGGAATTACCGATGACGAATGACTCTAAAGCAAATGGATGCCGGAATGGTAGGATCCATCAAACAATGAAGCAAAATTTGGTACAACCCTGACAATTCCAGCCTATTATAGCAAGTTGAAAAACCAGGACCCATGAGGCCGTAATTCAAACCCCAGGAATGTAAGAAGTACCCTCGAGACAAAAATGTGGGACCAAAGTGGGATGACACAAACCCGGCTTGGAAATTTCCATGGAGAATGATCTTATTGCAATCTTGATAAACTTGAGTGCTAATCCAATATTCCATCAATAGCCCGCCAAAATATACATGATTTTTTTGGCAGGTTAGGTGCTGGATGTTCTTGTTTGATTTTCATTGTACCGGCAATATTGCACGGTAGGGAAAAAATACAATGGGAACAATAAATTTTATGCCACAAGATATCTACCGTCTCCAATGGAAAGATGCATAAAATGCCATCCATGACATTCTCATGGCATGTTGCATAGGAATGAATCTAAGCACGTAAACATTTTCATTGACTACTTTAACTTATATATTCTCCCTCCTCTCCTGCTCGAAGTTTGTTGGTCTTGTTGTGGTGTCTCGTCCTTGATATTCCTAACATGTCCCTCAATAAAGCTATCAACCAATGCCTGTAGCATGGAATTAGATTCAATTCCTTTAACATCAACTCCACAAGTGGACAATCTTTGAACCATGAAATGGATATCCTATAAAAAGGCTTATTTAGTATTCCTAGTATCCTAATTTCACCCGTTGTACAAATGGATAAGGTCACCATAAGCAAAATGCCAAGATTGCCTCCTTCCTTCCCAATCCAATCCAGAATTAGCGGCAACAACTTCCAATGGGGATCCTAATGACTATAAGCAAAACCATCCGACTCCTCCAAAGACCTTTCGAGTATCCAATTCTTGGGTTTTGGTATGTCCGAGATTAGCCTAAAATACGGGATTATGTCCGGCGGCATTACAAAGTTTCAGCACTTAAAGAAAGAATACCGGATTCAGGTCCTGCGGCCTTCCACAGACATCTTTACATAGGCCAATGAGCCCAATCGGAGCCCAGAGACTTTAACCTGTAGTCCCGCCAAACCAAATGGAGATCGCATCCCCACCCTCCACCGTGCTCTCATGGAATCCACACCGGCCTAACCCGCCCCGTGGTCCCTCAGTCCCAAAAAGTCCATAGTCATGGACAAAAGAATATGCTACAATATTCTAAATCAGGTCCCTCTATGGTGTCTTGTGGGAGCCCACCGGGCAACCTTAAAACACTTTTTTCAAAAGGAAACCCTCAATGCGCGGGGGTAAGCATCTTGTTTAAGTTTTTCTCTTAGGTGGTCATTATTTTCTATTATGTTCCACTCGAACAATATTATGCTCCAATACAACAATGTCAAGCGTTTTGCTCTAAGTTTTAGGGTTTAGAGATTTAGTCTGAGATGATCAGACTTCTGCACTATTCGATCCATTTTACCAAGACATGGAGTTCCACAACCCACATTTTTATTCCGCAATGTACACTCCGTGGCTGCCAGCAACATTATAAGAGGATAGGTAACCACAAACACATCTTGTGGACATACATTTTTCGTGCTTCCTTTCTCAAATAAAAGCACGAGCTTTATGATCGAACTAGACAATCATCGGCACACTGGAGCCAAGGAAAATTTCAGGCATTTGTTATGTTTTGACTAGTGTCTGAGGTTGAAACAACCATTGAGAATAAAATGACAATTCTTCTTATTATTGATTAGATCTTAGCAGTTATACCACCAGCATGTGGTCGCACTTGGAGGGGGAGGACTTCACCAGTTCAACTGAAAACCTTTTGATTTTGCTAGGTGTTATTTATACAAGATAATGCAATGAATAGCGGCCTTGAACAGGCCATATATGAGAAATAATGCGCTCCCACAGTTTCAATGGTAAGCTATCAAAGACAATTCATCAATGTAGTTAACCACGTGAATGTCATGGTCTGAATTTCATCTTTACTATGTTTTGTTTAACAACGATTTGTCTGGTTAAATCCTGCATGGCCCTTCTAGATATTTACGGATTTTTCACGTACAGCCAGTTTGTTTTGTTGTTGTTCTCTTTTCTGTTGGTTAAGCATCAACAGAGGACATTGCTGGTATTGTTTTTCGGCACAGGGTTGTTGATTGGCTGAATTATTTGCTATTGATGCAGATCCAACGGCTCATGGAGCAATACAAGAAATGGGACAATAAAAGGATGTGCACCTTTGTGCTGCTAAAAGTATGGTCTCTATGTACTTATTATCTTTCAAAAAGATTGTGACTACTATGAACGTTTTCTGTTAAAAATTATCTCAACACCCTAAGCAGACAAATGAATGTGAAATGTTATGGAAAAGTAGTTCTTAACCCCTGTCTCATTAAGCATAGAGAAATACAACTGCCAAAACACGAAGTCCTGGGCTCAGTAGTATCAGCTGCTACAAAAAACTATTCTACTAATGAAGGTCGAAATAATTGGTAGATAACTGGTGGAAGTTAGAAGTGGTTTTATCCTTTATTTTTTCACAAATCATCGCATGGCATCCATTTTTACTTGGTTTTTTTTTTTCTGTGTTGAGTAGGGTCCTGGAAATGCTTTCTGCACAGGTGTCGATTTCTCATGCATTGATCGTTGGAAGAGACAAGGTACAAACCCATGGCATGAGGCTTCTTTAGTAGTGATATGGACGTGCAAGTTAACAATAGTTATGACTTCTTGCAGAACCCATTCAAGAGCATATGACCTCTTTACCAAGCAGCATTTGTTCGCTTACGTTCTTAGTTCATAAAAAGCCCCATGTAAGCCTTCCTAGGTTCCTGCTATTTGAATTACAGTTAACAAGATTGGGTTTATGCAGATTGCCTTAATGGATGGATTGATTTATAATGGGGGTAGCTTCTCACTTCACAGCTCTTTTTAGAGTTGTAACGGAGAAATGTGTATGCCTTCTAATGCTGTTCCGCTTTTCAATTTTCTGCAGACTTGTTTTCCTTCTTATTCCATTTGTCCGAGTTAAAACTGTTTGGGGACATATTCTCTCTAATGCTTTGTTGAAGGAACAAAGATTTTGACATTGTGGCTCATGTCCTTGTGTGATTGCCTCCATAATGCTAACTTGAAGACTAATATTATCCTTTAACAACTAACAAAAGGAAATTTCAGGTCGAAAGTTCTTTCTTTATCCCTGCAGTTGCTGGAGGTTTTCATCCAGATGCAGGAGCTTCACACTTGCTTTCTGGCCTTCCTGGTTTCATTGGTGAGTTTGTCACCTCTCCTGGTTTTATTGGTGAGTTTGCCTTTGTACTGGCCCTCGACTTTTCCTCATTGACAAGTATCTTATTTCCATTATCATATGGTAGGTGAGAATAACTTAGCCCTCACCGGGTGAACGTTTGGATGCTGCTGAGATGTTTCATTACAAGCTGGCGACACACTTTGTTCCTAGTCATGTATGTTCTAGTTCATTTCCATTGTTTTGTAACTCCTGTTTTAGTACACAATATTTATAAAGGTTATTAGGAGGTTGTGTTGGACAACTAAAAATTTGCATTAATGCTTGCAGAGACTATCCCTTCTCGAGGAGCGACTTGAACTTTGGAGATCCAATTTCACCATCTCCATATTTTGATGTTATCAATTAATGCTATTGTTGAATATACTGATTATGTAAGACCAGGGAGCAATAGCATCAGAGAAAGGTAAATGATGATATATGCATTTAAACTTGTTGATGTGGTCCTCTATACTATGTGTCTTACAACATAGTAAAAAAGTGTATTTTCAGGCATAACTCTAGATCTTGTTGCAAACCATGTAAATCACTTCTAAATTTGATAATTGTTCCAGGGGCCCCATGATTGACAAGTGTTTTCAAAGGAAACTGTTGAAGATATCTAAAGGCTTTGCAAGGAAGGAAAAAGGGAAATAGATGTAGCCTTTAAGTTTCGCGTTATGGCATTTCCACTTAACTTACTGAGCAAAAAAAATTTGCTTAATTGTAGGAGGATGAATTGGAACTGTCGCCACAAAAAGGAATGGATTCAGAGAACAATAAATTGTATATCTAAGGCATCACCTATAAGCTCTTAAGGTTGCATTAACCTCTGTAGGTATATGTCAAAACATGGTATGAGACCCTCTTGAAACAAAATCATGGTGACAATGTTGTTTCTTCCATTTCAGGTTAGCATGGGCAGACAATCTCTTCTTAGTGATTCTTTTAAGACGGAATACTGCATAACTTCTCATGCAGTATTGGGGATGTCTCTGGAGATTTATAACAGGTAAGTTCACCTTCCATTCTGTATACATAAAAGTAGATTGGCATCCTCAACTAATTGTATTAATCCAGGGATATCGGGGCTTTTGCATTGCAACATGACAGAAAACCTCAGGTAATGTTGATGGGCCCCAACCATCTAATAGTTGGGTAATGTTTCCTGCAAAAATTTCATGCTGTTAAATTGCAGAGATTTTCTCTGACAAAGAACCTGCTCTGGATTTTTGTGTAGTGGGATCCCTTCAACATTGGCCCTAAGGTGACAAATGCAATGGTTGATAAATACTTGACTCCAATTGTAAGAGGAGGGATGGGAAGATTGGACTCTTCCAATATAACCTTTAGCATGTAACATACCGAGCCGGAAAGTTGGCATATTTAACAAGGGGTCTGAAGATTTTAGCAGAGGAATTCACCCATTCAAGCTGTCAAATGACCCAAATGTTACAAATTGAAAACCATAAAACATACGTTTAAGCCAGGTTGAGAAAGATGCATGCCCATGAAAAATGTGTATATCCTATTCTTTTGAGAGCCAGGTCCCGATTCTGCACAAAAAGGGGATTTTCAGATTTCAGTTGGATGGAAAGACTTTTTAAGCCTTATAACGTGACGCCTATTTTTGTGCACGGCGTCAACTGTGGAACAAGTTATAGGCCAGATGTTAAAGCACAAAAGAATTTTATTTCCCTAGGGCTAGGAGAATTTTTTAATTTTAAGGGCCTTAATTTAGGTTCCTTATTTTTGTTGTGTTCATTTAAGGGTTATATTGCAAGCATTTCTTTGTTTTAATCCTTATATCGGTAGCTCTCCATGCCCTAAAAGTAATGCTCGCATGAGGCATAATGCTTATGCCTGACAACCGAAATAAATTAAAATTCCTGACATAAAAAATGCACCATGAAAAAGTGATTTTTCAAAAACATCCAATCGAATCACACATACCAATCACTTATATAATTTCCACAATTAGATTCTAGCTACCACATTTAGTTTGAAAAAAATGTTCCATTTTTGGCACTCCTGGGTGCTTTTAACGCGATGACCACAGTAATCAATGACTATTATTGGGTCTCTTTTGACATTTTTGGGCAAACAAAAACATATTTTCAAAGTTGTCATTGTGTTATTGGTATCGACGATCAATTATAAAAGTTATGTTTGAATACTAAAATATCGATTGATAACCATCAATAAAAAGCTAAAAGAATAAACCATCTAATAGGTAGTAGCCAGCAATTATCGCATAACACATACGCACCTTTTTTCCATTGGAAGAAACCCCTTTAATTTTATCCGATATCTTTCACCCCGAGGGAATTTCAATGGTACCAAAATGGGGTACATAGAAAGAACCGGGTTCCAAGAAATACAAATGAACAAAGACCCAAATAATAGGAAAATAAAGGGACCAAGCATTTGGAGCGGGTTTTAAAGCTTCAACTATAATGCATGACCAAAACCTTGCGGCTTCATTGCTAGAAATCATTAGTTTCTTTGCTAAAAACCATTATCTTGTTGCTAATTATATTAGTTGCTTTCACCATCTATCGCAGAAATGCAAAAACATTAATATTCAAAGAAAATACATCACCAAATCAATTTGCAGAACCATAAGTTGCTTTGTGACTATATTTTCCATTTTTAGGAAGCTTCTAAAAATATAAATATCTATTCCCGATTGTTCCTCGCTTATGCAACCGAAGAAGAAAATGGTGCTATTCAAATGTCTCCAGACTTGATGTTTAACATAACTTAAATTTTTACAACTTCTAGAGAATGGTAATGGTTTCTTTAAACATTCTAACGGAAACAATGAACTTTGGTTGCTTCTACTTCATATATGGAATTTCTTGAAAAGCTTTCTATCAATTAATTAGCATCAACAAAGAAACTGAAAATCCCTAAACAAAATATGGTCTTGCATGAAATCCACTTAGAATAACCCTCGACTTTTTCCAATATCAGGGCGATTCTACATGTCCCAAACAATGTTGTCCAAGCGGATACACCAAAGTTTTGGTGGCATTTGAAGAACTATTACCTCTGGGCCTCTTTCAACCATTCTACTCAACCAAAGCATGTCAACAATGCAATGGAAATGCTCAACTATAAACACTACTACATGAAATCCTTCATGGAAAATAATATATGACAACCTCATTTAATGAGACCGGTATGTCTATATGCATAAAGCAAATTGTCAAGTTGAATGCCCTAAGTTGCACTTGTTGGTGCATATAAAGAACTTGATTTCCATATCCATCTCTTTGGGCATGTCCTGCAATCATGGTAGCCCATAAAACTGCATGCCCAGAGGCATCTTGTCCAAATATTTTGTGGGCATCCTCAGCTTTCCACTTTTTAGCATACAAATTAATAAGAGCAGTTTTACAACAACATCCGCTTTCAAAGCCAACCCTAGATCAAAAGAATCCAATATTCTTCGGCTAGTGATGTGTTACTAGTGCGGGCAAACAAAACTCTAGCATTATTCAGGCTTTCTTTTGGTTTAAAAATCAATGAAATAAAACTCCACATTGTTCACCTCATTTTCTTTTGATTTAACACTCATGAAAGGGAATATGCTACTACGGCATAACACCCGGGCCCTATGGCCAAAATTTCATTTACTTGACATTTACATGTTTTTACATAAAGAAACATCACTATATGCACGCTTTTACATCCCCACCACCCATCATTCCACAAGGGCGTTTTACATCTAGTAAAAGTGTCCTAAATCTAATCACCTCTTTAGCATCAACATCTAATCATGGTTGCTTTAAAAGGTTGCTAGCCGTGATATTTTGTTTGGGAGCTTGTTCGTGACCTAAGCTAAAAAACAAAATAATTATATTACTAGCAGAGTAGAATTTTGAAGCTTGTAAAAGTTAAACCCATTGGTGCCTTGCCATCTGCAAGCTTCCCAGTCCTTGCTTCTTTCACCTTGCCCATTCTTTCTTCTGACTGGACATTGGCGGCGGACATATGGCTTAGCTTAATATGGCGGTTGAGAAACACTTAGAGACACTCGAGGGAAAGAGGAAGTAACAAAAAAAAAAAAAAAAAAAACAACATCAAAGAAACTTTAGTTTCAAATAAGAAGATTTTTATTTTTATTTATTTTTTATGCAGCCAAATACGTGCCATATATATTGCACATGAAGCGTTAAATTCGCTTACTCAATATGCCAAATAAAAAATCTTTTACTTGGGCCATCTCCGGATGGAACTTTTTGTAGTTTTAGTCAATTCAGAGTATCCTCTATAATCGTCTTTGTCAAATTCGATTCTAAGCTTCCAAAATAATCAACCTCAAGAGCAACCGATCTTTTCCACGCCTAAATCTAACCTTATCTTTCGTTTTCTCCTCTATTCTTCCCTTTGTGAAATAATCCTTATTTCATATACTAAGATTAACCTAACATATTATACGGAAGAAAAGGATTTTCTACTTTAATGTTCACTACAAGCTATTTGACCTTTAACTAATTAGGGGCATGGCTCTCTTATCCGGCCTATTAAGATCATTTTTCGGGATACCATTTTGGTGCCTCCTGACATATATGATTAATCAGAGTATATATGAAATCTTTTCCCAAGCAACACTATCACCGAAAAATCCTCCGTCCATTAGGACCACTTTGATGGCCAACCCTCCAAACGAAAAGACATAGATTTCATTTGCCACATTCTCCCTCGGGGATATCCTAAAACCGCTTGAGCGTGTATACATATTAGCACCAGCAAATAATATAATCATATGCCACCTTGAAGGGTGGCCAATCCATATAGATAAGCTTTCGCTGTTTGTTTTGTTTGCTTAAGGGGTTTCTTTTTTAATGCGATTTTGCTATGGAAGGATGAGGTACATGCGATCGTTCTCAAGATTCGCTATGGAAAGCATTGGGGCTATATCCAAAATACAAGCTCTTCCCTTGTTTTACCGGAGCTCCCTCTTTTTCGCTTACTAAGCTCTCTCCGCTTGGCTATGGCTTCTGCTTCGGGCGGCTCACGCCTATGGCGACTTGCAGCATTCTAAACTCCCTTTTGCATGCTATAGCCAATTCCAATTAGTGGCTGCCACAACATAATTATCGAGTTCATTTGATTCTGATGCCATATAGAAATCACCTAATTAGATCTATATTGTTCTTGCATAGGCCATTACGGGCCATTAGGAAGTCTTTGCCCCAAACCCCATTTGGACGGCTCCCCAAATATATCTGGCGCCCGGCGGTACACTCCCAAGAGAAATCCCCGTCCGGGGTCCTTTTCGGACGATGGGCCCTGGTTTTATCCCTTTCTGGGGGAGCCCTAGTGCGGGAAGGTATTCTGAAGGTTCTTCGGCGTTCTTCCCTATGTGGGCTCCTATCACGCCGAGCATAAACAACGTCCGGAACTAGCAATACAACACATCATACTACCTCAAGGGCCATCATCCACATATCTATATCCACAAAGAAGATAATCATATGCCATAAAACATGAGAACTCCTACCCTTGGCTCGACTCATAAGGGGATGACCCACTCTCTGGGGGCCTCACAAGATAGAGCAGAACCAGTCATAACAATGGCGGGGTCGGCTATAGACAATGGCTAGGGTTGACCACTCCATCCGCCCCTCAGGCATAATACTTGGCGCACGAGCTAGATCGGGCTCTGGCATGGCTCTAGCCTTCCGATACGCAGAATCCCATGGCAGCACCCCATCTGGGGCTTCCAGTTGCATCTCCCTCAACCGAGGGGAAGGGTTGCATCTCCCTTCCGGGGTCTAGAGGTTCAGGAGGCTAGAGAATCGTGTGACATTAATGGTTTGCATTCAACCCCCAAATTTGTGAGCCAAGCCAACACCTTGCAACTCCCCGAGATGTGGCGACACCATTGCCCAGAGGTGTGCCGGACCCATGCCCATCCTAATAACAAGGTGACCGACCATAGGCCTAGTCTGCTATGGGATCCCAGTATGCGCCGTGAGGGATCCCCATCCCGCTATTGCCTCTAGCCCCGTTTTGTATTCGAAGTCACATCATATCCCCAATAGCCCGGTAGGCTCTTATGCACAAAGCCGCATATAGGGAACCAGGGATCTAACTAGGAGCATACTACACTTGGCTACTAGGTCTCTACCCCTTCCCAATACAAGAGGAGCAAACATGATCAACCAACATCACATAACATCATATCATGATAATCATAATAAGAACATCTTAACCTAATCATACATATCTAACTTCGGAGCTAGGGTTCCTTGATTGGGTTCATTCTAGGATGGCTCTACTCTAGATACTTAAAATACTAACCAATCTGAGTGCTAACTTCGTGATGATCTACCAAGAGCACTACTCTACATACCTGCTCCCTTCAATCCTGGCGTCTCCATGGTCTTCGATTTAGTAAGCCGTGACTTGCCCAAGATCGAATCCACACTCGGGGGCCGCAGACTAGCCTATGCCACAAGAAACTGCATTCTAAACGAAGTTTTGAGCGATGAGTCTCAGTGGTGCTAGGGTCGGGAAAGAGGTCCAGGTTAGGGTTTGTGCTAATATAAGTTAGGGTCCACATGGGATGCCATGGCACCAATGGGGGGGGGCCGCGGCTGGCCACAATGGGATAGGCCATGTGGAAATGGGCCTTATCCCAAGGTTATCTAAGTTAGGCATTTAACTTAGATGTGCACCCATTGCCAATTCTTTAAGGTATGCAAGGCTACAAGGGTAGACTTGTATAGTGAAGGGTCCAAAGAATGTCATTGTTTACGCCAAGATATTCCCTGGAACTACACATCTACCATTTTGCCCCTATTAGCATTGGACCAGCAATTTTAGGGTTTTAGGATCGTTAGGTTATTTAGAAGGATGTAGCAATTTAGGGATGGTCGCCATCTCTTCCGCTCCAAACTTTTCTTCCTTTGTCATATGTGGTATTAGAAGCCACCATGATAAATCGAGGTGGTATCATCTCGGATCAATAAGGAGTTTAATGTCTTAAATCCTTACTCTAAAGTTCAAGCACTTTACTGAGTACAAGATAGTGAGAATATATCTAGCTCTTCCTTCATTTCTTTCCTATCAGGACAGAAAAAAAGGAATTTTTGTATTTCGGGTGTTCAAACTAGGCTCATTTTTGTTTTTTCCAACAAATATTTTATTCTTGCATGCTAGAGTTGGTGCAGCCTTTCCATGCATGATGGTTTTTTCTACTCTTTGATTTGGGTTGAAACTTACGTGGTTTCAAGTGGAGACTTGATGTAGTTCAAAACTACATAAAAGTTTCCATTGAAACCGATTAAGTTTCCATGGATACCACGTTAGGTTTTCTTTAGTGAAAACCTTGTAAGGTTTCCAATATAGAAACTATAATGTAGTTTACTTTTGGGAAAACCCATAAGGTTTGCACTTTTTAAAATAAAATGAAAGAGTCTAGGCATGTATGTAAGATCTTGTGGCACATTTGCAAGATTGTATGACAACATATAATCTACCCACATGTGTAAGATCTTGTGGAATACCAAATGCATTAATGGTGTTCTTTTAGCGTGAGGAGCACGCCAACATTTTGAATGTTTGTTCACCCAAATCGAATGTTAGAATGTTAGAATTCTGAATTTTAGAATGTTTTTGCACCAGATTGCAACCCTTGTGTCGTCTAGCCTAAGTTTGCTTATGCGTTAAAGTTCTAATATGTAATTTAAAGGGGCTGGGTTTGTGCACCCTTAACAGACAGGACCAGATGCCAGCTCTTCTACGACAATCGCATCGAAGTTATACTTTTGTTTTAGTAATCTGCCCAAAAATCCACCAAAATTGTCTCCTTTAGCGGCTGGATATGCATATCCCATTCTTTTAGATCCTAATCCGAAGCTAAATCAACTATAGGGTGATGGCACAGCATGCGCAAAAAACAGGGTCTCAACAGGGTTGGCAACAGGGCAAGAAACACCATCGCTGGGAAGATTTGAGGGTAGTTTCTGAATCAATAGAAAGAAACACATATTCCATTCTTACAGATATGAACTTTTACACCTAAATACCATGAAGAAATCACCAAGAAGTACTCTTATGTAGAAGAACACGCCGGTGTCCAAAAATCCCTTCTAATCGAATGTCATTGTTGATATTCTAAACGAGGCGCAGTTGGACTACCACCACCGGGATTCGTTGATCCTACGACTAAGATCGTATGTTGGGGCATGGGAGCACTTTCGTTTTAAACATAGTCATTTATGATTGAGGCCTATGATTTTGAAATTTGAAATACTGATTTTGCCTAAGGTTTTGAGAGAATATTGAACCTCTATAACGCTTTGCCTAAGATTTTAGAATTTGAAATCTGGAGGCTCGAACCTCTACCAAAATAACTCAATGTCCTAACAAGGCTACTTTAACCAATATGCCCAAAGTGAACTAATGTGAACGAGGCGACCTTTGACTACCACGGTCGTTTGATTTCCGATCCCACCTAACCGGGATCGTATATGTTGGGGCATGGGAGCACTTCTCGTTTGGCCTATAGTCATTTATGATTGAGGCTCTATGATTTGGAAATTTGAAATACTGATTTCGCCTAAGGTTTTGAGAGAATATTGAACTCCTATACTGGCTTTGCCTAAGATTTTAGAATTTGAAATAATGGAGAGGCTCTAACCTCTACCAAAATAACTCAATGTCCTAATAAGGCTACTTTAACCAATATGCCCAAGTGAGCTAATGTGATTATTTTTATCTTGAATCTATTTTTTTTTTTTTAACACCCCATTCAATTGATTTAGGGATATATGCTATGGTTTCTTGAATTGTTATTTTTACATCCATATCAAATCCCTCGTGGAACCCCCTGTTATTTTGCTACATATTGTTGAAAAATGCTAAAATTTTAGAAATGAGAGAAGAATGCTTCCTTGTGCATTAAATGCTACCAATTTGTTTACAAGCAAAAGATTTCCATTGTGGATATGGAAGTATAGATGGGCAAGATTGAAATTATTAAAAGGTGAATGAAAAGAAGGTTTGAAATGAAATTGATATAGTTTCTAATGAAACTATATGTGTAGTTTCCACATTGAAACTAAAAATAGTTTCATATTCTTGGGAGGATAACCCCGACGCGGAGATAAAGTTATCATCTCCATGGCGTTTTGATATCTATGTCAATTAAGCCAAAGAAAAGAAAACTAAAAAGGACCAAGAGTATAGATTCGGACATCTCAGGATTGTGGAAGTCATTTTGTTTTTGCTATAAAATTAGAAACAAGTCTGAGATTTAATTTCTTTTTGCTTGCTATAAAAAAGTCCGAGCTTTTAAGTTTTTTTTGTCAAGAAAAATTAGTCTTTGTAGATAAAACTTAAGGCATTGATGATGACAACGGCCCACGTTCGCCCCCATCTTATTATCCGCTAGTGTTTTATATAATTCACCATTTTAATTAACATCCATGAAAATCATAAAGTACCATTGTTGATGCCGCAGCTTAATATGTGTCTTTAAAGGCTATTTTAATATCCAAAATTAGGGTATAAACGAGGATATTTCGAAGTACTTTGACAAAATCCATGGAAAACTATAGCCTCATTTTGACGTGGGCCAAATGGTTGGTTGATATATGTTCTAAAAAATGCATTATTATGGCCCCGATCCGCGGTAAGTGACACGACCTCATTTCCGTAAGTTCTTCTTTATGGTTTTTGATTGCCTCAAGAATCGGCCTTCATAAGCTTCCATTCATTTTTATCCGTCAATATAAGCTTTAGGTCTAGAAATGCCGGGTCTCCAATTTTTCTTCTTCCTTTTGCTCTTTCTCTATTTTCTTTCTTTGAGTATATTTGGTTAACTCCGGCATGTATATTTGGTCAACTCCTCCATGCTTCACTTGTGCGTGCCCTCTGGGTGCAATTTCAACATTATTTATGGGAATCTTGTACCGTTGGGGCATTTTATTTGAAAGGTGCATGTAGAATATATGATATGCCTTGATATGTAACCATTTTTATCAAGGAAGGTATAATTGGTTAAATCTCTCTAAGCATATCATGTATTAAGCATACATGCATATAGGATCCTTTTTCAAGCCAAGGAAGAGCCTATTACATACTTGGCATAGAACGGAACAGCTTTAGGAATGGCAAGCCCTCAAGGAACGGGGTACGCTAGTCTCATTTGAACGGAACGAAACGGAACGGCATTTCTTCAAAAAACTAGTTAAAATGATCAGAAACAATAAAATCTTTTAGAACATGACCTCCAAATAGTTAATTCGTGACAATAAAGACTCAAAGTGCTTAAAAAGCTACTTTAGGAATAAGTAATTCAAACCATAATAAACAAAGCACTTGATCAGAACACTTGAAAGAAAACTCAAACTATAATAAACAAAGCACTTGATCATAAACACACGAAAGAAATTATAAGCTAAACCTTTCCCTTTAGGAATAGAATAGATTAGAATAGGTTTTTAGCGTCCACGGAGACCAATTGGCCTATGGGACCCAAACAAAAAGAGAGCAGCAAGCGTATTAATGACAGGATTAAAACCCCCGCCGAAGGGTTTTCGAGGGAAAAACCTTTAGGAGTAAAATATGAAATTGAAAACATGAACTTCATATAAGCGTATGTTATCCAACTGTGTATAGAATTATACCTGATCAATAAAGAAGACTAGCAAGCCAAAAGATGTACTGTGAGTAGGTATATTCTTTCCATCGATACATTAGATAAGATCAAGGAGAGAGTGAAGCAATAGATAGGCACCAGTGATTCTAGTAGCATACTGTGGTACCAGGGAAGGGAGCTACAAAAATCTCTATATCTAACCCTAATATACAAATTCTAGAAAATGATTTGATTTGCTCCACCTTTTATCAAAATCTCTAAGTCTAACCCTAATATATAAAACCCTAATATATCTGATTCTAGAAAATAATTCAATTTGCTTCAGCTTTTTGGTGTGTCATTAAAATTTGTCAAAAACAAATTTGCTCATAACGAAAAATGATCCAAATTTGCTTTTGTTGGTGTATTAAAATTTTGCAATGAAGATTTGCATAGTTTCACTTACCTCGGGCTGAAATTCAGGGAGGAGCAAGATGCGTAAGTCTTGGTGCCGGTAAATGCTATTGCAGGTCCGGGATTATAGTAGGTGGAAAAATACCTCCCCAAGAATCGAACAAACAAGCGGTGGTCTTCAATTTCCACTTTTTTGGCGGTAATTCTTAGTTTGGCGTTCTTTGCCCCGGAGTCTACATTTTCTGTTCTCCTTGGATTGATGATCATTCTAAAATTTTCTCGAAGTAGTTCCATTAGATTCACAATTTTTTGACAAGCTCAAGGTACAAGAACTCCCAAAAGCCTCCTCAATTGTGAATTACATTATCTTGAGGCATGGACTTAAAATGGCTTGATTGATATTAGTATTAATTACCGATTTTCCTTAAAAATCTCGTCCAAGGCATTTGTATCATTGTGTTCAAAAGTTTTAGTATTTCTTTATCATGCAATACATCTCTAGCAAGCATTCCAGAACTGAAGTAGTCTAGTACAAGACTGTCCGAAGGGCAAAGTTCCAGAACTGTAGTCGAGTGCAAGGTTGTCAGAAGGGCAGGAAGTTGTGGCTTGGGCTGACTTGATTCTTAAGTGCTCGCCTTCCATGCCTTGCCGAGTTGTAGTTGAACTTCATGCCATAAGCTTCTTAACCATGGATTTCGCTTTGGGGATAACGACGCCTTGAATGTGCTTAGGAACCGGTGGCACCTTTTGAGGGCGCCATCGTAAAATCTAAGATCCAGATCTTCAACATTGTTCGTGCCAACATGGGATATCTTAATAGCCTATGTGAGAGATTGTGGTTCTCATGTTGCCCTCAAGAAGTAGATGTTTCATATTCTTTTTTTTTTTTTTTTTTTTAATTGAAGGCCGATGTGTATATTTATGTATAGATAAATTTATAAAAATTACTTTTTACAAAGAAGTATAACCCAATTGTTTTTTAAAAAAGTGGATGAACATAGAAAATGAGTAGCACTTTCCGGATATAGAGGATGCAACCGAAAATGGAAGGATGATTTGAGATTAGAATTTTTGGTCTTTTCGACCCCTTTCCACGACTATAGTAGTAAGAGTGCGTAAGACGCAGAGGTAGGAGTCCACTTTTCGCCATATTAAATCTTCCTTGTTGTCTTTAGCTCCGCACAATAAGGCTCTTCTAACGTCCAGGGTTATGATGTGCAAAGAACAATTACAAAGGCAAAGTTTATTGTGCCCATAGATATCCAAGGTCCCAACACCTTGAGCCATTCTCGATTGGTAATCGGGTTGATTCGCCCAAGATAGAGAATTCAAAAGAAAGGTTTTGAAGTACAAAGTCTGTTTTAAATTTAGCATAGAAAGAGAGAAGTCCCAAAAGAGTTTCAAGAGGTTGTGAAGAAGGTAATATCCGATTTTGTTCCATACAATTACACGTCACATTGACATGCCAATCAGTTTAAACAGTGTGTGTTACCATTTCCAGAAGATACAATTGTATCTGTTATTGACTTTGCAAAAAGTAAGAGCATCAAAATCCAGAATGAGCCCTAGTCAATGCATTGGCACACAGACCAAGTTTCTATACTTGTTAACATAACATATAGATATGACAAGAGTGTTGATATTCATATTCATGTGCAGACAAAAGAACACTGTCTAAAGAAGAAAAAAAAAACACAAGATTGAAGTAGATCAGGAATAGACTCAACAATTATAGGAAGATTATAAAAGAGACTCACGTTTACATTTCTGATGATAAAGTACATGACTCATTATTTGTAGAGCACTGCCTACAAAGGCATGCTGCATGGCTTAAGGAACAGAGAATAAAGTATGAGAAGCATTGGGTATGGAGTGATGGCTGCTCATTACAATTCAAGTCAACAAAATCATTTTTTTCATAGGCATATATTACACAATGAATGAGAAGGAGGTTGTGTGCAACTACATTACCACTCACGGTAAAGATGAACATGATGGTGCAGGTGTTGTTATGAAAGGGATGCTAGGTAAAGAACAACTCAAACCCAATGGTGTACAACTGAGACATGCTAAAGATATTGTAAAATTTTTGTGTACATATTTCAGCAATCTACCAATTGATGAAACAAATGAGATCAATTTTTTTTTTTTTGGAAATTGAACCTGCAGTTGTGCAAATATGAAGGAATATAAAATTGAGACAGTTAAGGGCACAAAGAAGATTCACTATACGGACGGCCAAGCTTGCTCATATATCTCTCTCAAACAATTGCGAACGATAGTTGAGCCAGATATGCGACATAATGCCATTTAATTATAAGTCCTGTTTTGAAATGCAAGAAGGCACGCTTTGTTCTTCGAGCATTAGAAGCAAATGTTTGAATTATCTTTCACGTGAGCCTCGGACCTTCTGGCGCAAAAATATTATATCGACCACCTCCTACTCTTGGACATATTTCTATAAAGAATGGGATGGCCGATTGGTCCACTTATATGATCATCCCGGGGTCCTTAATTTCATGCCTCCTTTGGTAGGTGATATTCCTCAATTCATGAGAGGAAGAAGTCAAAGAAGGACTGCGGCATCTATCTAATGGCAAGTCTCCCCGATCTTCAAGGTTTGCAAAAGCGAATTGCTTAAATGGGTGGGTCCGCTATTGCTTCCAATCATCACTACTCTTTTAAATCAAGCTTTACAAGAAGGCTTGCGTAAACTTAAACATCGCCGTGAAGGTTGTACCAATTTACAAAGCGGTGATAAGCATGACCCTTCTAATTATCGCATGATCATAGTAAGTTCCATATTTTCAAAGCTCTTAGCCGGTCTTCTTGAAGCGAGTTGACATCATGGGCGTATTTTATCTTGGTGTATGCGTCTTTGTGGGACAAAGCGTGCTTTTAAATTGATAAAACCGAAAGCAAAATATATATTCTTAATTCAAATGTCTAGCAAGATTTATCATTAACAACTTGACTTAGCAAGTAATAAGGGAGCCAAAATATGGTCACTAATCCCTTAATACTGATGTATCATAGTTCTATCAATCTGTAACATAACCGTTACCATCCCAACCACAACAGCCGCCCGTGCCCTTCATCTGCAATCTATATATATATATATATATATATATATATATATATATATATATATATATATATATATATATATACAAGAAAATTAATACGTCCTACGGCGCATTGTTCCAGTTTTAGCATGTTCTTACGATGTAAGGCCCTATAGTGCTCTAGATAACCAACGATTCTACTAAGATTCTCTTAGATTCTCCTAGATTCTCTTAGAATTTTCTATTTTGATTGAGGTGCTTACCCATGAGCATTTAAAACCTTCTAAAATAATCTATTCCGGATGCATGTGCAACATTTTTAAAACATTTTCTATTTTTAGACTAAGGTGCTTACCTTGAGCATCTAGAATATTTTTTTTCAAGATTTATATTGTACACCTTTATTATGAAACATTTTAGAACATTCTATTGTCGCTTTGCAAAATCTTAAAACCCATGAGCTTAAAACCTTCTAAAATAATCTATTTTGGATATGTGCAATATTTTTTAAAAACATTTTCTATTTTTAGACTAAATGCTTTCCTTGAACATCTAGAATATTTTTTTTTTTTCAAGATTTATATTGTACACCTTTATTATGAAACATTTTAGAACATTCTATTGTCGCTTTTTGCAAAATCTTAAAAACTTCTAAGATTTCATCAAGATTTTCTTAGATTCCCTTAGATATTATGAAGATACCCTTAGATTCAATTAGATTTTAAGAGATTTAGTTAGACTTGTATATTTTCCTAGATTCTCTTACAATTTATGAGATTTCCTTATATTCCTTTCAATTCTTCTGGATTCCCTTACATTCTAGAAATTTCTAGAACATTTTAGAACTTTCTGGAACATTTTGAAAGTTTCAAAACATCCTACAATATTATAGTCTCATTTTATCTTAATTAGAACATTACCCTTAAGTATATTTGAAACAAAACTTTTTCATAGAATTAATGCTTGGTCTAGTGGTTAGAGTGGAGGTTTGGGAGCTTGAGGACCAGGGTTGAATCCCCAATAACATAAAAATTTTAAAAGCCTTTCCTTAAGGAGCGAGCATTCAATGAGCCTTAGGATCTTGGGCTTCGATCAACGATCAAGATCTCACCATATAAAAAGCAATATAAGTGAGGTAGGATCTGTACATATAATTCCCCAAAGCCCGTGGACCGTAGGATGTGTCCCCAAACCCGTGAGCCATGGTTCGGACCGGCGGTGAGGATCCGGATCAATGCGGGACGTAGGACGCGGTACACATATTATAGCGCAAGCTCCCAGCCATGCGAGGCGTGGGGATGTATGTCCCAAAGCCCCGTGAGCGTTGGGATCACCGAGCGGGCCGATTGGGATAGCGACAAATATAAGAACATATATAGATGGGATATATATATATATATATATATATATATATCTACTCTATATATGTTCTTATGTTTAACTCGGCAACTCGGTCCATCGAACTTTCCGGCGACGTATCAAACTGGCATTCTATCCACGATTCATCCCACTCCAAGATCCGGACGGGCTTCCCCACGGGCTTGGGGACACGGCGGCTCCACGGCCCACGGGTTTGGGAATTATATGTAATAGATCCTACGCTCATATTGCTTTTTATATGGTGAGATCTTGATCGTTGATCGAAGTCTAAGATCCTAAGGCTCATATTGAATGCTCGCTCCTTAAGGAAAGGCTTTTAAAAATTTTATGTTATTGGGGATTCAACCCTCAGTCCTCAACCCCAAACCCCCACTCCAACCACTAGATCAAGCATTAATTCTATGAAAATTTATGTTTCAAATATACTTAAGGGTAATGTTGTAATTAAGATAAAATAGACTATAATATTCTAGGATGTTTTGAAAGTTTCAAAATGTTCCTTTAAAGTTCTAAAATGTTCTAGAAATTTCTAGAATGTAAGGGAATCCGTGAGAATTAAAGGGAATATAAGGACATGCTAAAAAATCGAACAATGCTACCGTGAGGGATCTGGATTAATTTTCTTGTATATATATATATATATATATGTCCGATATCGATATATATATGTTCTTATGTTTGTCCCATTGAATCCGAATCGTTGATCTAAGATCCCACGGCTCCACGGCTTTGGGACGTATCCTACGACCCAGATGGCTTGGGAGTTTACATACGACTCATATAGACGATCCTACGGTCCAGGTTGATCTGATCCTGACCGTCGATCCAAGATCCTACGGCTCACGTTGCTTGGCACATATCTTACGATCCACATGGCTTTGGGAATTATATGTAATAGATCCTACGGCTCATATTGCTTTTATATGATGAGATCTTGATCGTTGATTGAGTCTAAGATCCTATGGCTCATGTTGAATGCTCATCCCTTAAGGAAAGGCTTTAAAATTTTTATGTTATTGGGGATTCGAACCCTGGTCCTCAACCCCCCAAACCCCCCACTCTAACCACTAGACCAAGCATTAATTCTATGAAGAATTTATGTTTCAAATATACTTAAGGGTAATGTTCCCATTAAGATAAAATAGACTATAACATTCTAGCTAGTTCAAGAAAGTTCTAGAATGTTCGAAGGCTCTAGAAAGTTCTAGAATCTTCTAGAAAGTTCTAGAACATAAGAGAATCTAAGGGGATCTAAGAAAACTCTTCGAAAAAGTTTCAAATTGTTCTAATAAGTTTAGAATGTTCTAGAATGTAGGGGAATCTATGGGAATGTAATGAAATCTAGGGGAAATACTTCCGAAAGTTCTAGAATATTTTGAAAGTCTTAGTATGTTTCTTTAAAGTCTTAGAATGTTCTAAAAAATTCTAGAATGTAAAGGAAACCGGAAGAATCTAATAGAATGTAAGAAAATCTTATAAAAATAAAAAGAATCTAGGAGGGGATCTAAGAAAATTCTTCTAGAAAGTTCCAAATTGTTCTAATAAGATTTAGAATGTTCTAGAATGTAGGGGAATCTATGGGAATGTAAGGAAATCTAGGGAAATACTTCGAGGAAAAGTTCTAGGATGTTTTGAAAGTTTCAGAATGTTCGTAAAGTTCTAGAATGTTCTAGAAATTTCTAGAATGTAAGGGAATCTAGGAGAATTAAAGGGAATATAAGGAAATCTCATAAATTGTAAGAGAATCTAGGAAAATATTTACAAGTCTAATGCATTCTCTTAAAATCTAGTTGAATCTAAGGGAATATTCATAATATCTAATGGAATCTAAGAAAATCTTGATGTAATCTTAGAGTTTTTTTAAGATTTTGCAAAGAGCCACAATAGAATGTTCTAAAATGTTTCATAATAAAGGGGTACAATATAAATCTTGAAAAAAAAAATCCTAGATGCTCAGGGAATATAAATCCTAGGGTCTGGTTCATGATGAACAATATGGATGTTATGTGGCCTAATGAGGATAGTTTTGGTAGGTTTTATGCATTTCACAATCTGATGAATACAAAGCCCATGAGGAAAGGGGCAATTGCCTTCATAGCATATCTAAAAGTACGAGAGACCCTGGTTAACATGGCCAGCAGGTTGGCTGAGGACAAGCACACTGATTTTAAGGAGGTTTTTGGAAACAACAAACTGGTTGACATTCTTGAAAGGACCATGAAACATATTAGTTTCTTAGAAGAGGCCACCCCCATAGATGCAGCTGGTAATGCATACCAGGAGTACAAAAAGAAGGTCCGGACCATTGAGGAAGACTAAATTCAAAGTTGTCCTTCCCCTAAGTAATGCCAGAAGAAGAAAAGTGGTGGAAGTGCTCACGCCTTCTGCCAGCTAGGAAACGAACAAACCTCTACCACTGAAAATGAGCAAGCCTCGGTGGAAATAATTAACCTGGACGTGGATACCGGTTATTCTGTCAATAAGAGCAATGTGGAACGCAAGTGGACTGATGGAGTCAAACAAAACAGGATTTCCTTTTAAAATAATGTAAGTACATGGGGGTTTTTTTTAAAAATAATCTTCTGTAGTATCATCTAGCAAATTTTTGATTAAAAATGCTTGTCATGATTTCTGCAATACTAAGCAATGCTGATCATACGATCAGATTTTTAGTATAATAATGTCTCTATGTGATGATGATACTGTATGTATACTAACAAAAGAAAGACCTTCGGTCACTAATGGGCCCTTGGGCTTTAGTACTTTCTGGTCCAAAAAGCCAGTCCTACATACACCTCCTGACGGCATCCATAAGGCCATAGACAAAGAACATAATTAATAACGAATACTAACTCATTGTAGGATGTTATAACAGACTTGCAGCAGGTCCTTGATTAAAAAAGCTGAAGGAAGATGGGGCATTAAAACCACCAAGGACAAGAGAAAGACCAAATTCGTGCACTTTAGGTTCTTCTCCAAATCAGTGGATAAAATCAGATTTGATAAGGTCTTTCGAGACGTGGTAACTCAGAATTTTGGGGAGATTGGTCGTGAGATCTTGGAGAACACCTCATTTGGATGGACCTATACAGACAGCCTTGGGAAGATATTGTATAAGCCCAAGATGATTTTTGCTGATAAAAACGAGGTACGCTGTCCGTGTGGTAACCCCACACTGAAGAGGTTTATTTGTGCTGAAACCGGACATGTACGTACTACTGACCTAGAAATAGTACACAGTAAAGCACTAAGGAAGTGGTTGGCCATTGGGCTCAACCACATCCCAGACAAACCCTTCAATCTCGTACAGTTCAAATGTGAGATCTCTAAAACCATAGACCAATTTTTTTGAACTCCACAAATACAGCCTATATGGCATGTTCAGTAAGAAGGAAGTTGCAGACTCCAAAATACAGATTTGGAGGCAGGCAGTCACACTGGCAAGAGACTACATAAAAGCTAATAAGAACAGCAAGAAAAAGTTTCACATCATGGATAAAACAGTGACCAATAATATAGATTGGCTGCTAAGAAACCTGTACATTTCAGGCGTGGATAAGGCCACCAATAACCCCTCCTTTATATGCCCTAAGCATGTAAGGGATCAGGCCATTGATAGATTGAACAGTTCAGATTTTAACGAGATTGTAGCAAATCCAACTGAACTTAAAGTCAAAATAAAGCAGGATATAGAAGCATTCTTGGGAGAATGGGAAGTTAAGGAGGACAATCTCCCGTACTTACTGGCAATATATAAAGCACACAAGGAAACGTACAGATGGATCACCAGTGCGCATGACTCAATTTTCTCAGAGATCTCCTCTCTAATAACAGCTGGACTGAACACTTTTTTACTTATCTGGCCAGATATTTGTGAAACTAAGCTGGCTGGGATTAACTTCTTTCGTAAAGAAAAGATCAAGGCATGCTGGATGATTGCATCTGTATATGATTTCACGTGTAATATACCCCCACAAGTTTTTGATGTGTTTGTGGCAGACATCACACGATGCTACGAGAATATTCCTATACAGGGAGAGGATGGTATTTGCACCATTATCTCTAAAATGGCAACTCTCATATGGAAGCACAAGAAAGCAAAGAATGGTAGCAATAATATGTGGTACAAGGTCAAAAATAATGGGCAAGTAATCCTTGAATGGAAAGACAAAGCACCTGCTAGCAGGAAATGGATCTGTCTAGATGAGAATAGCTTCACAAACATGAATAACTGGCTGCTGCAAAACTGCTACCTGCAAATGGGAGATAGGATCTGGAAACAAATTATGGGAATACCTATGGGATTTTCTTCGAGTCCCGCATGGTGCAATTTATACTTGGCATGGTATGAATTGGCATTTATCCAAAGACTGATAAGGATGGGCTTGCAAGATGTGGCAGCTGCATTCAACAACACATACAGGTATATGGATGACCTAAATAGCATTAACAATAGATATATCAGAAAATATCTGGCTTTAGAGGACCTAGAGGATAACAAGGAAACCATCTATAATCTGGATTGTTTGGCCATTAAAGATGAAACAAAGTATTGGCATGGGTCGAAGCCTGGAAGGAAGAATACAGGGCAGAAAATCAACTTTCTCAACATTTGCATTGAAATCACAGATCCGGTACATGGTATGTATGATGCATATAGATATGATAAAAGAGATGCACTTCCCTTTAAGGCATCCAGGTTTGGACATGCTTCCGGCTGTAGACCATATCAAATGGCAAGAAATGTCATCATATCCCAAATTCAACCATATCTATATGTGCACAACAACCCTGGTGCTGCTGCCCGGGACATACATGATCTTATCCAGACTTTCATCAGCAAAGGCTTTAAACCACAGGATGTCTGGTCAACCGTCAACAAGACACTAAGAAAAGGAGAGTACCCTGCCCTCAAGTTCGACCCAGAAATTCTCATCAAGCAATTGAACGACTACAGGTATTTCTGTTAAGTTAGCAAGCTCATTTATAGATTTAAGAATTTAAGTACAGTTGGCAGGAGGATCCCTGGCAGCAGGGATCCTCCTATCCCCTAATTCAACTTGTCTTTCTCGCCTTCCTGGTTGGGGCGGGGGTTCACTTATATATATATATATATATATATATATATATATATATATATATATATATATATATATATATATATATATATATATAAAATTAACAACGGATTTGCCCTGGTGGAAGACCAATCCCAGTTAAGTAATTATGGCACACAGAATAACATTGCTGTCTAGTCTACATAACACCAGGAAGAGGTGCAAAGGCAATGTGTAACAGATTAAAGCATGTAACACATTAAAGCATGTAACACCTGGAGAAATAGAGGATGGTTTCCAAGCACGGGAAGCATATGGGAAGGACTAACACATAACATATGTACAAGATATAGGTTTGAAATGTTAAGCCCAATGGGTTTGCTCTACGCAGCAGTAAGATGTGGATAAAGACTGAATAACATGAGGATATAGATCTACTCAACATTGGCATGGTTGTAAAGCTATCTAGGAAAACAAGGGCATGACATAGTATTTCTTAGAAATAACAGATGAACATTATGGTTTCTTATGGTTTCTTGGCGGTAACCATAAGGGTGTACACCAAACAAGCAAATGGAAATTTGTTGGTTAAAAAAAACGTAAATAAGACTACAAGCAAGGTATAGGAGACATAAGGTTTTCAGATTGTATTAACAATAAAAAATGTCGACCTTTGGTTTTGGCATTCTAACTTTTGTAACATTTGGGTAAAAATGAGGAGACAGATCAGAAAAAATACAGTAGAGTCTGTTTAGGGTTCGTGGAACTCTAGTACGAACCTCCCGGATGCTCTAAGAACTGATAATGGCGGCAGATGGGCGCAAGTACTCATGGTCTGATAAGGCATCATGGCAAGGAGTGCTGCATCGTCACAGGGCCTGGACAAGTCTGGCCTAGCAGATGCCGCCGTCATGCACATCGACTCAAACCTGAACTGGTACTTCTTCATTCTGCTAAATTTAGATTGCTGTCTATTTTAGCTAGGGTGAATCATGGACCCGACATGGCCACGATGCATGAGACCGCATGGTCAAAAAGTAGCGAGGCTGCTGCCGGGCAGCATTTTAACTCTGTCTGACACATCTGGTGAGCGCCTTTGTTCTTGGAGAGCGCCCTTAGTCTTGCTGCTCCAATGGCCAAGAACAAATTAACAAGGGCCGAAATGTTAAATCTGATAAAAGAGGCTGGGATTGATCTACAGGCCCTGTGCAAGAAAGGAGGGGAAGTTTTTGCTCAACCCAGCAAAGGGTTTCTAATGAGCATTGTGGAGAAGTATGGACTGGCAGAAAAACCCAACACAAGGAAGGAGGGAGGTATCAACAAATACATATCACAGGCAACTAACAACAGGGAGGAGGATACACAGGCAAGCACCAAGCACACAGTACAAGAACCCGAAATGCAACAAGTGCAGAACAGTGAGGACGAAATGGATCTGGAGCTTCAACTGAATCAGGTTCTTTATACATTGAAAATGTTATTCTGATTTTATAATGGCAACTGGAAAAGTTAATTAACCCTTAAATTTGGGCTGGTCTCATGATGAATAATATGTAATAAAGCAAGGCAGCAAATAAACTAATTGCTCAACATAGAGTAATTGCAGAAGAGTAGATCTAAAGTCACGAATCTGGAATATGTGGTTGCAGAACATGCATAGCTAAATGGTAAGGTTCACCTACACTTAGTTTGCACAGACTTGGCCTGGAAGAACAGCCATAGATGGAGGCAAGAGTATGCCATACAGCCAGCAATGGCACAAAGCAACAAAGACACATGGTAGATGATGGGGCAATGCGCTTGTACTGTGGCTCAGGTGGACTGACTTGGTATTAACAGGGATTTGACAAGCACAACAACCAATTGTGTGTGCAATCTGCAACATACTTATGATTCGTATTACAATAGAGTTAAAGAATTCTGATTTCCCTTCTTGAATTCAGTTTTGGTCCACCTAGGAGACCATAGGCTCTTATGTTGAAATCTAAGTATTAGTCTGACTATGGTATTGCTGAGTATTATCTGCTGAATTCTTCAATTGAATACTGAGTTCTTAGGATTATTTTATGAAGTATATAATTTGGTGAAGGGCGTTAAGCCGTGCTTGACTTTTGCTTACCTGCTAATCCCTCTCTTAGTTACCCGCATATGGCTAACTTTTGACTGGTTGGATTGCAGGTAACCGGTCTCGCACCTCCAGATTCCTTGCATTTTTGGATGTTTTGGATATTTTGGATATTATGGATGCAAAGGAAACAATAAAACCAGTAAAAGACTGAAGTATGTGGACACGGCAGCATTTTGTTTGACAATTTCTCTGAAATCTTGTTGTTAATAACATCTGACTGAAGGTAACTTTTACAATATTACAATGTCTTTTCAAGTTTATGAACCAGGCTATCCATTCTCTGGATCAGCCCGAGTTGACTTTTGGAAAACCTTTAAGCTAATGATGTAAGTCTTTTCTGCTGTTAACATTTATCAAGCTGTTTGGTATCTCTTGGTCCTAAGAACTACATGACAGATATAGCAAAATCGAAAGGAAAAGTTAACTGGTACAATCAGCAACCTATGGGGTCAGGTTACTGTGGATTAGAACAGTTTGGACTAGTAAAGAATGTGATCATCTAAGGAAATAAATGTATTGGAAATAATGTGGGTAATGAAACTGCTGAGATCACCTGAATTAATATAAACATGAAAGAAATAAATCACATAATGATAGAGCATTATACTTACAGATGACTGGTGTAGTTAAGCATGTTGTAGGCCTTTTGTTGGGCCTGTAGGGCATGGTCCTCACATAGATGATCTGTTGTATGAAAGGTGGTATAAAACATTGTCAAGATAGAAAAGGCTTTGCATTTAAAGTAACAATGTACTTTGCAGCTGTGAATATAAGCCATGGTTGACGGTAATAAATAATTACACTAGGCATAAGGATTCAAAGGGAATTGTAAGGATATATTTAAGCAGTAATTTGCCTTGGTTTCAGGGATAGTAATTATGGAAAATAAGGATTTATTAGGAATAAGTGCTGGGTCTCCTTGACTGTCTCAGCCTTAAGGCTGAGAACTGATAATATTCTAAGGCCCATGGATTAGAATGCCAAGTCTTTGGTTAAGGCTTTGGCAAGTATATATTCAGTGACTTCAGTATGCTGGTTCAACTGGCATAAGTCTTGGAGATCCAGACATAGTAATAAGCTAGTAGCACTGAACAAGTTTATCACATGACAATTTTTTTTAGAAAAATATATAGTTGGCATAAACTATGGTAACCTACTGAGCATATGTCTGATGGTTAGCAGGAAGCAAATATGAAGGACAAATGTAATATCTTGCAAGAATCAGCTGGCCTACAGGATCCTATTGCTGCTGTACAAAAATCGGAGTGGTATTACAGATGGTACCATGATGTGGCAGAGTTGGGTTATGGTTATGCAAGCATAATACCACCCAACAAAGCTGTCCAAGGGGTGTTGGGTTGCATGCTCAATAAGGACATACACAAGTATTTTCTAAAAAAGGAAGCATTCCTCGAAGAGGATGAAATTTCAGTAATCACTTTTCTTGGGATCAACAATATGTTCGATCTGGTCAACAGGCTAAACAGTGCAGGAGATGATTTGGTTACATGCATAAAGCTCATTGATGAGACATATCAGATGCTGCCACAAGCACATGCTGAAGCAGACAGTAAGGAGGTTTATGATGTATTGAAATTCCTGAAATGCTCTACTGCTCTAGAACTGGCAAACAAAATCAAGGTAACTAATCCTCGAATCAGAAACAAAGGACCTGCTAAAGAGCCAACAAAGGAAACAGAACCTATACCGGTTCGCCTGACAAATTGTTTATTTGATGTCAATAAACTGCCTGAACAGAAGAAAAATGCTATTCTTAAGACCAAGGCTGAAAAGGTACATGCCGATCAAGCACAAGAGACAGAGAGCATTCTTGAAGACTATAATGTAAAGGCACTTACACTAACCAACTGTGGTGGATGTCCAGTCATGTCTCTACGTTTAGTTGAGTTACATGCTGTTAAATATCAACATGCCTTGTGGGAAACAAAAAACCTGGGTATCTTGGCTCCCATTAGTATTGATACATGGAGGAAGTTATGCACAATAACAGACGCTGAAATTGAGCAGGCACACAAAGATGCCACCAATTTTAACAGAAGGATTGGCAAAGAAGAGTTAAAAATGCCCTTTGAGAGCACAAAATTTTTTGGTAAGAAATGCAACAAGCAGAATGGGATCTGGCTGGGACAAAAGGGCCACATGGCAAAAAAGTCAGAAGAAAGGGATCATTTCTATATAGTCAAAATATGGCGTACCTTCTGCCCGTTTATGAAATGCAAATGTGATAAGTTCACCAAGAACAGTAATAATGGCTGCAATGACCACATCACGTGGTATGACCACGCGGTCTGGTTCATGATGAACAATATGGATGTTATGTGGCCTAATGAGGATAGTTTTGGTAGGTTTTATGCATTTCACAATCTGATGAATACAAAGCCCATGAGGAAAGGGGCAATTGCCTTCATAGCATATCTAAAAGTACGAGAGACCCTGGTTAACATGGCCAGCAGGTTGGCTGAGGACAAGCACACTGATTTTAAGGAGGTTTTTGGAAACAACAAACTGGTTGACATTCTTGAAAGGACCATGAAACATATTAGTTTCTTAGAAGAGGCCACCCCCATAGATGCAGCTGGTAATGCATACCAGGAGTACAAAAAGAAGGTCCGGACCATTGAGGAAGACGAAATTCAGGTTGTCCTTCCCCCTAAGTACCGTAAGAAGAAAAGTGGTGGAAGTACTTCTGCCTCTGCAGCAGCAGGAAACGAACAAACCTCTACCACTGAAAATGAGCAAGCCTCGGTGGAAATAATTAACCTGGACGTGGATACCGGTTATTCTGTCAATAAGAGCAATGTGGAACGCAAGTGGACTGATGGAGTCAAACAAAACAGGATTTCCTTTTAAAATAATGTAAGTACATGGGGGTTTTTTTTAAAAATAATCTTCTGTAGTATCATCTAGCAAATTTTTGATTAAAAATGCTTGTCATGATTTCTGCAATACTAAGCAATGCTGATCATACGATCAGATTTTTAGTATAATAATGTCTCTATGTGATGATGATACTGTATGTATACTAACAAAAGAAAGACCTTCGGTCACTAATGGGCCCTTGGGCTTTAGTACTTTCTGGTCCAAAAAGCCAGTCCTACATACACCTCCTGACGGCATCCATAAGGCCATAGACAAAGAACATAATTAATAACGAATACTAACTCATTGTAGGATGTTATAACAGACTTGCAGCAGGTCCTTGATTAAAAAAGCTGAAGGAAGATGGGGCATTAAAACCACCAAGGACAAGAGAAAGACCAAATTCGTGCACTTTAGGTTCTTCTCCAAATCAGTGGATAAAATCAGATTTGATAAGGTCTTTCGAGACGTGGTAACTCAGAATTTTGGGGAGATTGGTCGTGAGATCTTGGAGAACACCTCATTTGGATGGACCTATACAGACAGCCTTGGGAAGATATTGTATAAGCCCAAGATGATTTTTGCTGATAAAAACGAGGTCTTATTTCCAGGTGTGGTAACCCCACACTGAAGAGGTTTATTTGTGCTGAAACCGGACATGTACGTACTACTGACCTAGAAATAGTACACAGTAAAGCACTAAGGAAGTGGTTGGCCATTGGGCTCAACCACATCCCAGACAAACCCTTCAATCTCGTACAGTTCAAATGTGAGATCTCTAAAACCATAGACCAATTTTTTTGAACTCCACAAATACAGCCTATATGGCATGTTCATTAGAAGAAGGAAGGTTTTGAGGACTCAAAATACGATTTGGAGGCGACAGTCCCTGGCAAGAGACTACATAAAAGCTAATAAAAACGACAAGAAAAAGTTTCACATCATGGATAAAGCGGTGACCAATAATATAGATTATCGCTAAAAACCCGTACATTTCGAAGTGGATAAGGCCACCAATAACCCCTCCTTTATATGCCCTAAGCATGTAAGGGATCGAGCCGATGATAGATTGAGCAGTTCAGATTTTAACGAGATTGTAGCAAATCAAGCGAACTTAAAGTCAAAATAAAGCAGGGATATAGAAGCATTCTTGGGAGAATGGGAAGTTAAGGAGGACAATCTCCCGTACTTACTGGCAATATATAAAGCACACAAGGAAACGTACAGATGGATCACCAGTGCGCATGACTCAATTTTCTCAGAGATCTCCTCTCTAATAACAGCTGGACTGAACACTTTTTTACTTATCTGGCCAGATATTTGTGAAACTAAGCTGGCTGGGATTAACTTCTTTCGTAAAGAAAAGATCAAGGCATGCTGGATGATTGCATCTGTATATGATTTCACGTGTAATATACCCCCACAAGTTTTTGATGTGTTTGTGGCAGACATCACACGATGCTACGAGAATATTCCTATACAGGGAGAGGATGGTATTTGCACCATTATCTCTAAAATGGCAACTCTCATATGGAAGCACAAGAAAGCAAAGAATGGTAGCAATAATATGTGGTACAAGGTCAAAAATAATGGGCAAGTAATCCTTGAATGGAAAGACAAAGCACCTGCTAGCAGGAAATGGATCTGTCTAGATGAGAATAGCTTCACAAACATGAATAACTGGCTGCTGCAAAACTGCTACCTGCAAATGGGAGATAGGATCTGGAAACAAATTATGGGAATACCTATGGGATTTTCTTGAGGTCCATGGTGCAATTTATACTTGGCATGGTATGAATTGGCATTTATCCAAAGACTGATAAGGATGGGCTTGCAAGATGTGGCAGCTGCATTCAACAACACATACAGGTATATGGATGACCTAAATAGCATTAACAATAGATATATCAGAAAATATCTGGCTTTAGAGGACCTAGAGGATAACAAGGGAAACCCTGCTGCACAAGCTCTGATTGTTTGGCAGCCTAATCATGAAACTGTCTTTTCGGTGTTAACATGCTACTGAGGAGGAAGTATAGGAGGCATGCTAAAACCAACTTTCAGCGATAGCAGGACTGAAAAAACCAACATGACCATGAGATGAAGATGAAAAGATGATGATAATTGCAATGCTAAATCTCTTTAAGCGTGGGAGGTTTCGGTAATGTCTCAAAGGGAAGTTTGAATCACATGGTGGCGGTTCAAAGCGGGCTTTATGGAAAAGCAAAAATGCGTTGTGCTTGCCCCTATAAGTGTTGAAAGCATGAAAAAACTTGCTAATATATCGATGATGATATTAAGCTTTAAATTTGAAGATCGCGACAAGCGTATCGAGAAAAGTGGATAGGCTTGAGGTGGTATTACCTTTCCGAGACAAAATGTTTGATTTGGAATGTAAGCAATTGACATGACCATAAGCATTGGCGGAAAGGGACTCGGGCGAGAATAGATGAAAAAAGGCCACGACTTCTACATTAAAAATGTGGATCCTCCTTTGCCCATTTATTAAGTGTACATGTGGAAAAGTAGCCAAGGAAAGCGGGGATTACCGATACCATAATATATGGACCATGGTGTTTGGTTTCTCACTGAACAATCTAGAGATGGCTGGCCTAAACTCCCACCTACCATGGGCGATTTGGATTTTTCGTTCCTTCACGTCCACTAAACCAGCGCAAAATCTTTTGTTATTGCCTTTCTAGGATACCTCGGGGTAACACACAATGATACAAACCCGGTCAAATATTGGAAGATCCAAATTCTTGATCCCGAACATGGAGTTGGAACACTAGACTCCCGACATTACGGAAAAAACTATAAAGCCAGCGAAGTTTCTCATTGGAAAGCAGCGGGAGTTGAAAACGACCCGGTATTTGATGCTGATAAAAGCAAGGCGATGAGCGGATATAAGATTTGAGTTATTATACCACCTACGTCTATACAAAATGCAGGATCTAGCTTGTTTGCATGGTATTTAGTAACCATGACAATGAAATTATACAAATTGATGATTCCGGTCAAGACAACAAATATTGCAAAGGCGGTACCGCCAAACAAGATCATATGATGTTGAGAATAGGGACTTTGACATATAAAGCGGGACTTAAAGGTATGAATACAAACTATTACGTTGGTTTCCATAAGCCCTCTTTACATTCTTTTAAACGTCTTTAAAATACTACTTCAAATTTTGATGTTACATGACTAGTGCTCTTGTATGATCCTTTAGCATAATTTCTTCATTTTAATAAAAGGAAAATAAGCGACAACATGAAGGGGGCTAGGGGGAATACTCTAATACATACATCTTGGTACAATGCCTTTAATGGCATTACATATGAAAACTGATCTTATTGATCACTTGATACAAAATATATTCAGGATGAAGACCCGAATCTTGGTTCTAAATGAGGAAGGGAGATGGAGGCTTACCCTCTCAAAGAGAAAGACAAAAAGAAATTTTATACATACGCTACTTCTCTAAGTTAGTGCGACAAGGCCGAAAATCAGCTTTGTTCTTTAGTAATCATTTGCAAAGTATGCTTTGGGGAGAAAGGATTACTCCTCTACGAAAACTCCACATTAGGATGGAATACGTTGATAATTTAAAAAGTATATTCTGAGGCCTAAAGTCATTTTTACCTGGCAAGACGGATGGCTGGTTTGCCCATGTGATAATCCCACCGCCAGCAAAATTTGTGGATCACGACATTAGCCATATTAGAACCACTTGCACGGACATTGTACACAATGTATCTCTAAGAAGAATGCTTTATCAAAGGCTTGAATCACATTCCGGATCAGCCATTTACCCTAACAGTTCAAAGAAATGAGAAATGGTTGATCAATTCTTCATGTTACAATTTTCATTTGAGACAATGAGTGCGGCACGATTGAAAGATGTAGGGTGAAATACTCAAAGAAGCCAAGCATGAGGCTAGAAAAATGATTAGTGATAACATGAATGACAAATGCAAATTTCTTATAAAAGATGATGAGGCCAAAAATGTCAAATGGCTCAAAGAACACTTCTACATATCCGGCATCGACAAGGCAGCTAATAAGCGCTTCATTTATTTGCCACCAAACATTAGAAAGGAAGCCTATAAAGATTAAACAGCCACGACTTTGAGAAGATTGAGGCGGGTCCTAAGGATATCACTAATAATATTGAAAAGAAATTAAAGCAATGATTGAGGGAAAACAATTGTAATTATCTTGAGCTTCCATACATTTTGGCATCTACAAAGCCCATAAGAAGAATACAGAGATGGATAGATGAACGCACACAATACTATTTTCTCTAGTATTGCTTCTCTTGTTGACCTTCTTGGATTGAACACCATATTGGAGATATGGCCAAAGGGTGCGCCATGAGAAATCGCCATATTTAACCTTTTGGCCGACAAAAATTAAAGCGTCATGGGTTATTAATTCAATATATGACTTGATTTGTAACTTGCCTAAGCGAGATAGACGATGTATTAAATGCATGTGACATCACCAAATGTTTTGAGAATATACCATTAAAAGGCGAAGCAAGGTATTGGATCTATTATACAAGAGGTGCAATCTAGCTTGGAAAAGCCAATTAATTAATAACAAGTAAGAATAAAATGTGGTACGACTTCAAAGGTAAGGATAAGGTTGAGGTTAAATGGAAGAACGTCGACCCAAAAGGAAAAAGTGGACATTGATGGATCAAGAACGGTTTGTTAGAATCAACATATGGTTGTTGAACAATTGTTTCCTGGAGACATGGGGGAAGGAATCCGGGAGGCAATGTAAGGGTATACCAATGGGTTTAACTTGCAGCCGGGATGGTGTAATCTTTATCATCTCGCCATGTTCGAAGCTAAAATTTATACTCAATCTAGCTAGAAAAGGTAAAGGATTGAAATTTTCCTTCCTTTGGTAACACCTATGGGTACATGGATGATCTCATTGGCATCAACGGTTATTACATGAGACCGTGCCTTGGATTGGACAAAGCAATAATGGGCAAAGTGAAAGTATGCAATATGAATCGCTATATGATCTTGACATACTCAAAATCAAGGATGAGACGAATCTTGGATTTTGGATCGGAATGCAAAAATAAAAAAGTTAACTTTCTTAACATGACAATAGAGGTCATCAATCGTTTTCCAAGGAAGATCGCACATATAGATTTGACAAAGGGACAACCTACCTTTTGAGGCCACCAAATTCATACATGCAAATGGTATAAAGACCATACATAATGGAAAAGGCGTGATTATGTCGCAGTCATGCCATACATGTACGTACATAGTAACCCTATGCTTGCTGCAGAAGATCTGTATAAACTAGTCAACACATTTGTCAGCAAAGGCTTCAATGAAAAGGACGTCTGGAAATCATTGAACAAAGTTTTCAAGAATATGGACTTTCCCGGTCTGCAGTATGACACTGGAACACTAAGAAACGAGCTTAAAAAATACAGGTACCTCTTGATGGTATACTTTCTTTAAATTATTAACTTTTCTTAATAGGAGATGTGGAGGGTCCCTATGTATATAGGGATCCTTCCGCATCCCTATATACTTAAAAATTTGGGACCCTCCACACCTCCCGGTAGGAGGTAGGCTTAAAAATTTTTGCATATATATATATACATATACATATATATATCCAAAGGGTTGGATATGGCAATGAAAAAACTTCCTTGTCAAGATTATCATCATCTCTAACGAAATGTCCACTTGAGTGCATAAATAGGACCTAGCCGCCACAAACCCAATGGGTGCATATTCACTAACTTAGAATGAAGGTTTTTGGATATTGAAAAGTTATTAACATCAATAGGGTACTAACATCACTTTAATAAGTGCATGGTCATTACTTGGTTTACTTGATCCATAGAAAATTATAGACTTTCCTAAGGCACACATCCTCATTTACTTGAATTAATAATACTCTTGGGATATATGTCATGTTTGACCTTATAGTGGGACACTAGTAAGCACTCCCATATACCAAGTTTATGGTTCACTGTTATGACACAAGGATAGCATGTGAGGGATTGTAATGGACCCCATGGCCATACCTTATATGTGATACCCCAGGAAGCCCAAGGCCTATGAAATGCTGAATGAGAGTCAAGCAAAATGAGTACTTAAATAACAAGATGGTTGGCATGGAGAATTAAGTAATGTTATTTAAGTTTATTTGGGGAAGGACTTTATCCTTTTTAAAGAGTCAAGGACTTTGACCATATTAGGGAGCATTGAATGATAGGCGAAGGGTCGACCAGCCAGAATCTAGGTAAAGAGAAAACCGTAAAAAGGTTTAATGCTACCTAATCTCCATGAGTATGAAATACGACGCTTTTTACGTATTGATGGGATATCTTTGGAAAGTATCACGTGGGAATAGGTTTTCACTTGGTATAGTAAGCTACTGAGTTTAGGGTTTGCATCTTACCTTGATGATGGGGGTGCAATGAGAATAGACCGATTCTTGAGAAAATTCTTTAAACTCAAAGTGGTGAACACGCCGCCGATTGGTACCATGTAGCCGTTGAAAGATATGCAAGTTCGGGTGCCAGATTTCTTCTTCCTTTCATGCATGTTTAGGTCTGAAAAGGCTAAGAGCAGGGGCATAGGCTAAATTCGTGAGAGAAGGCCCGAACCGGTATGTAAGTTCTAAAAATTTGATTTAAACAAGTATGGAAATCCTTTATATCTGGATATTAGGGCTCTTTTTCTCACCATTCCTGAGGCCAAACTGTTGTGGCGCCAAAACTCAGCTTCGTTGCTATGACAAGGCCAGAAGGATCAACTAATGTTAAGCCAACAAAGGCAGACATTATTGCCATGCTTAAAGAGAAGGGCATAGATTGCAAGAATGATGGAGTATCTATGAAAAAATCAGAGTTGGTGGAAATGGCTCCTCTCATTTGGGATCGATCTATCGGCCGGGGAGATCCATCACGGGAAAACGTTGGGTTCAAGCATAGAAGCATGCACGGCAAAATCAAAAGCGGGAATAGATAAAACAAACAAATAAGGAAGCCGGAAACGGCATCAATATTTTCGGGAAGGAGGCGAGCTCTTTGTGATGAGTCAATGCCATTAAATCAGGTTCTTTATTCGATTTACATAATGGACATTAGTTAGTGGCTTTAAATTATAGTTTTAAACCATAGAGGGACATGAAAAGTAAGGGGTTTTTAATGTTGAGAGGTTAAAGAAGCAAACATATACCACTACATCTAACGAGGTAACATGAATTCGAGAGAAGAGGTGGGGGGTATATTGCAATCATAGGATGATATTTACTTTCTTGCTCATAAGGTATGACAAGTTTCTAACTTCAAAACAAGCAAAATAATTATTGGTTTGAACTAAATTGAATATACTGCACACGGACCACCATGCTACTAAAACAAGCTTGAAGTGATCTAAACCAATTTTCGATGCAAGTTCTAGCTATTTACGATTTTGCATAGTAAAATAAAATGTGTATACGATGACATAACATGTTGATTAGGTTGAAGGGCGTTAAGCGGGTAGACCCTAATGCTTACCGCTAATCCCTTCCAGCTTTACCCATAATTTGGCTAATGATTGGTTGTTTGGATTGCGGTAACTGGGTTCTCTACCTACTTTAATGTTTTTTTCAAGAATGAAGCATTCAAGGGAGTGCATAATCAAAAAAAAGAAAAATGGTTCAATGAAGTCATCAAGGAAAAGAAAAAAAGATGCTAGATGTGAAGATCAAAAGGTCTTGTTTAAAATATACGGGGTTGTATCTCTACCGGCTTCCGGTGTTGCAAAGTGTGAAATCGGGCGAGATGGGTGAAGAAGTTGATTTGAGGAATTTTTGACCAAACCGGAGGATGTGATCTAGGCCTATACATTATTTTTTAAGTTCTACTACTTTAAGTCCCTCATGATATGACTAATATACTCTAAAACAGCTTACTTATAGGAACCTTTGATGGAATCTCGGTTTACTCTATGATATTGAAAATCCAAAAAATGAAAAAACAATTTTGAAAAGAAAGTTATGACTATCTATGCTCTTGTTTTTGCTAAATTAAACTTCGGGGCTTAGAATAAGGTTTCATGGATCAGCTTTCAAAAAGTAGTAAGGTATATTAAAAAAAGTATGCATATAGATGTAGTCATTGGGAATGATAATAGTATGCGAGAATTAGAAATCGATTTAGGGATTTATTATATCTGAAACAATCCAGACAGAATATAAGTTGTTAAGTTTTGCATGAAGATAGGTTGAAAATAGGGACATAAAAAAAGAGGTCGAGATATACGAGTTATGTTGACAAATGCTCTAAAGACATAATGATTTTGGCATTGCCTTCTTGGTTGCTTTACTAATGGATATAGTGAAACTAGGGATTGTACATAGTAATAAACTACTGCTTGGATAGCCTTTTGTATAGTGTCTCCCATTGTTTATCTCCTTTCTAAAAAAAAGGAGCTGATAAGTCTATACATGTCAGGAGAGCCTGTGCATGGATAGATGTCTGGACCAAGATGGTCTGGACTTGTATATATTCCGTGATTTCGGTTCTTTGGTTTAACCGGCAAATGAACAATTGGGCGACACTATACAATGAGCTATTAAGGTCAACACTTTCTATAAAAGCGAGGGGATTACAAAAGAAGCACATGCATGAATCATAAAAATTCTGATTGCTGCTTGTCTTTGTATATACTGCTAATGACTCTACTTGATGATATAGGAAGGATACACAAATACAGTTATGCGGCCCCTGATAGCAAATAACAGCAGCATGGAGGTAACCAATGCCCTTAATGAATGGTGTGGCCGAGCTTAAAGCACATGGTTATAATCTATTGGGACAACGGCTCCAAACCCGCGGTTCAAAAAACTTTGTGCTTACATGCATTACGAGTTGGATTTGCATCAATATATTATCCAAAAGGAAGTTAATGTTCCTAACACGGTGACCATTGACCATTATTCATATAGGTATGAGCAATTTCCTTACAATGGTAGCTGGTTTCGCAAAGAGTGATTACAATATGGAAGCTTGCAAAGGGATTATTGATGGCCGTCTGAATTGCCCATTGCACAGTTTAAAGGCCAGCTGAAAGGGGAAGCAAACAAGGTATTCGTTAAAGTGTCTTACAAACACTCAAAGGGCTAATGGAGTGAAGTTTACCTTTCCATCTAACAACAAAAAAGCTCGCGAAGAAAGCCCCTGCGCACAAGCTACCTGGTAATCGGTAAACCTAATCAATAACCTGTCTTTTAGGTGTTAACATGCTACCGAGGAGTATAGGAACGCCTTTAATACCAACAATGACAGAACGGACCAGAAAAAACCAACATGACCGCAGATGAAGATGAAAGACCTCCTATTGCAATGCTAAATCTCTTTAAGCGTGGGAGGTTTTGTAATGTCTCAAAGGGAAGTTGAATCACATGGTGAGCGGTTCAATGTGCTTTATGGAAAAGCAAAAATGCGGGTGTGCTTGCCCCTATAAGTGTTGAAGCATGAAAAAAACTTGCTAATATATCTGATGATGATATTAAACGTGCATTTGAAGATGCTGACAACTGTATCAGAAAAGTGGATAGGCTTGAGGTGGTATTACCTTTCCCAGCAAAATGTTTCGGACTGGAATGTAGCAACAGCATGACCATAAGCATTGGCGAGGAAGGGACATCGAGGCCGAATAGATGAAAAAGGCACGACTTCTACATTAAAAAAATGTGGAGGACACTTTGCCCATTTATTAAGTGTACATGTGGAAAAGTAGCCAAGGAAAACGGGGATTGCCCTGATACCATAATATGGCTGGACCATGGTGTTTGGTTTCTCATGAACAATCTAGAGATGGCCTGGCCTAAACTACCTACCATGGTCAGATTTGGATTTTTCTGTTCCTTACTGTCCACTAAACCACTGCAAAATGCTGTTATTGCCTTTCTAGGATACCTCAGGGTAAGAGACACAATGATACAAATGACGGTCAAATATTGGAAGATCCAAATCGATCCCGAACATGGAGTTGGGAACACTAGACTCGCGACATTCGGAAAAAACTATAAAGCCCGAAGTTTCTCATTGGAAAAGCAAGGGAGTTGAATGTTCTGTATTTGCCAAGAAGCGAAGCAGGAACGATGGCCCGGAGCCGGAAAGCCTTATTCCGGTTATTATGCCACCTCGTCTATACAAAATGCCCGGATCTAGCAGCTGCATGGTGGCCGGTAACCATGACAATGAAATTATACAAATTGATGATTCCAGTCAAGACAACAAATCATTACAAAAGGCATTTATTTATATGAGATCATATGATGTTGAGAATAGGGACTTTGACATATAAGCGGGACTTAAAGGTATGAATACAAACTATTCTGTTGGTTTGCAGCCTCTTTACATTCTTTCTGTCTTTAAAATACTACTTCAAATTTTGATGTTACATGACTAGTGCTACTGTATGATCCCTTTAGCATAATTTCTTCATTTAATAAAAAGGAAAATAACTGACAACATGAAAGGGGGCAAGGGAATACTCCTAGTACATACATCTTGGTACAATGCCTTTAATGGCATTACATATGAAAACTGATCTTATTGATCACTTGATACAAAATATATTCCAGATGAAGACCAGAACACTGGTTCTAAATGAGGAAGGGAGATGGAGGCTTACCCTCTCCAAAGAGAAAGACAAAAAGAAATTTATACACTTCTGCTACTTCTCTAAGTTAGTCATTAAACCGAAAAATCACTGTTCTTTAGTAATCGGTGCAAGTATGCTTTGGGGAGAAAGGATTACTCCTCTACGAAAACTCCACATTCGGATGGAGATACGTTGATAATTTAAAAAGTATATTCTACAGGCCTAAAGTCATTTTTGCACAGACGGATGAACTGGTTTGCCCATGTGATAATCCCACCTTGGCAAAATTTGTGGATCACGACATTAGCCATATTAGAACCACTTGCACGGACATTGTACACAATGTATCTCTAAAGAGAATGCTTTATCAAAGGCTTGAATCACATTAGGATCAGCCATTTACCCTACAATGAGTTCAAAAGAGAAATGAGAAATACCGATTGATCAATTCTTCATGTTACACAATTTTCATTTCGAGACAATGAGTGCGGCTGATTGAAAGATGTAAGGGTGAAATACTCAAAGAAGCCAAGCATGAGGCTAGAAAAATGATTAGTGATAACATGGACAGCAAATGCAAATTTCTAGCAAAAAAGATGATGAGGCAAAAAAAAAATGTCAAATGGCTCAAAGAACACTTCTACATATCTGGCATCGACAAGGCAGCTAATAACGCTTCATTTATTTGCCCTGTACACATTAGAAAGGAAGCCTATAAAAGATTAAACAGCCACGACTTTGAGAAGATTGAGGCCGGTCCCTAAGGATATCACTAATAATATTGAAAAAAGAAATTAAAGCAATGATTGAGGAAAACAATTGTAATTATCCGAGCTTCCATACATTTTTGGCATCTACAAAGCCCATAAGAAGGAATCTGAGATGGATAACGAGCATACACAATACTATTTTCTCTAGTATTGCTTCTCTTGTTCTTCTTTGGATTGAACACCATATTGGAGATATGGCCAAAAGGTCACGCCATGAAAATCGCCATATTTAACCTTTTTGGCCAGCAAAAAATTAAAGCGTCATGGGTTATTAATTCAATATATGACTTGATTTGTAACTTGCCTAAGCAGATAGACGATGTATTCGTCTGTGACATCACCAAATGTTTTGAGAATATACCATTAAAAGGCGAGCAAGGTATTGGATCTATTATACAAGAGGTCTGCAATCTAGCTTGGAAAAGCCAATTAATTAATAACAGTAAGAATAAAATGTGGTACAGCTTCAAAGGTAAGGATAAGGTTGAGGTTAAATGGAAGAACGTCGACCCAAAAGGAAAAAAGTGGACATTGATGGATCAAGAACGGTTTGTTAGAATCAACATATGGTTGTTGAACAATTGTTTCCTAGACATGGGGGAAGGAATCTGGAGGCAATGTAAGGGTATACCAATGGGTTTCGCTTGCAGCCCGGGATGGTGTAATCTTTATCTCGCCATGTTCGAGCTAAAATTTATACTCAATCTAGCTAGAAAAGGTAAAAGGATTGAGGCTGCTTCCTTCAGTAACACCTATAGGTACATGGATGATCTCATTGGCATCAACAGTTATTACATGAGACCGTGCCTTGGATTGGACAGCAATAATGGGCAAAGTGAAAGTATGCAATATGAACTGCTATATGATCTTGACATACTCAAAATCAAGGATGAGACGGAATACTGGATTTTGGATCAGAATGCAAAAATAGGCAGAAAAGTTAACTTTCTTAACATGACAATAGAGGTCATCAATCGTTTCCAAGGAAGATACTGCACATATAGATTTGACAAAAGGGACAACCTACCTTTTGAGGCCACCAAATTCATACATGCAAATGGGTGCAGACCATACATAATGGCCTGCAACGTGATTATGTCGCAGGTCATGCCATACATGTACGTACATAGTAACCCTATGCTTGCTGCAGAAGATCTGTATAAACTAGTCAACACATTTGTCAGCAAAGGCTTCAATGAAAAGGACGTCTGGAAATCATTGAACAAAGTTTTCAAGAATATGGACTTTCCCGGTCTGCAGTATGACACTGGAACACTAAGAAACGAGCTTAAAAAATACAGGTACCTCTTGATGGTATACTTTCTTTAAATTATTAACTTTTCTTAATAGGAGATGTGGAGGGGTCCCTATATATAGGGATCCTTCCCATCCCTATATATAAAATTTGGGACCCTCCACACCTCCCGGTAGGAGGTAGGCTTAAAATTTTTGCATATATATATATACATATATACATATATATATCCAAAGGGTTGGATATGGCAATGAAAAAACTTCCTTGTCAAGATTATCATCATCTCTAACGAAATGTCCACTTGAGTGCATAAATAGGACCTAGCCGCCACAAACCCAATGGGTGCATATTCACTAACTTAGAATGAAGGTTTTTGGATATTGAAAAGTTATTAACATCAATAGGGTACTAACATCACTTTAATAAGTGCATGGTCATTACTTGGTTTACTTGATCCATAGAAAATTATAGACTTTCCTAAGGCACACATCCTCATTTACTTGAATTAATAATACTCTTGGGATATATGTCATGTTTGACCTTATAGTGGGACACTAGTAAGCACTCCCATATACCAAGTTTATGGTTCACTGTTATGACACAAGGATAGCATGTGAGGGATTGTAATGGACCCCATGGCCATACCTTATATGTGATACCCCAGGAAGCCCAAGGCCTATGAAATGCTGAATGAGAGTCAAGCAAAATGAGTACTTAAATAACAAGATGGTTGGCATGGAGAATTAAGTAATGTTATTTAAGTTTATTTGGGGGAAGGACTTTATCCTTTTTTTTAAAGAGGCAGACTTTGACCATATTAGGGAGCATTGAATGATAGGCGAAGGGTCTGACCAGCAGAATCTAGGTAAAGGAGAAAACCGTAAAAAGGTTTAATGCTACCTAATCTCCATGAGTATGAAATACGTACGTTTTCTGTATTGATGGGATATACTGGAAAGTAATACGTGGGAATAGGTTTTCACTTGGTATAGTAAGCTACAGGTTTAGGGTTCGCATCTTGCACTGACGATGGGGTACAGCAGAATAGACCGATTCTTGAGAAAATTCTTTAAACTCAAAGTGGTGAACACGCCGCCGATTGGTACCATGTAGCCGTTGAAAGATATGCAAGTTCGGTGCCGATTTCTTCTTCCTTTCATGCATGTTTAAGGTGAAAAGGCTAAGAGCGGGGGCATAGGCTAAATTCGTGAGAAGGCGAACCAGCTGTAAGTTCTAAAAATTTGATTTAAACAAGTATGGAAATCCTTTATATCTGGATATTAGGGCTCTTTTTCTCACCATTCCCCGAGGCCAAACATTTGTGGCCAAAAACTCTTCGTTGCTATGACAAGGCCGAAGGATCAACTAATGTTAAGCCAACAAAGGCGAACATTATTGCCATGCTTAAAGAGAAGGGCATAGATTGCAAGAATGATGGAGTATCTATGAAAAAAATGAGTTGGTGGAAATGGCCAAGAAGGTGGGATCGATCTATCGGCCAGGGAGATCCATCACAGAAAACGGGGTTCAAGCATAGAAGCCGGCAACCGCTGTAAAGCGGAATAGATAAACAAACAAATAAGGAAGCTGGAAACAAACATCAATATTTACGGGAAGGAGACGAGCTCTTTGGCGATGAGTCAATGCCATTAAATCAGGTTCTTTATTCGATTTACATAATGGACATTAGTTAGTGGCTTTAAATTATAGTTTTAAACCATAGAGGGACATGAAAAGTAAGGGGTTTTAATGTTGAGAGGTTAAAAGAAGCAAACATATACCACTACATCTAGTTCAGTAACATGAATTCCAGAAGAGGTAACAGGTATATTGCAATCATAGGATGATATTTCGGCTACTGCTCATAAGGTATGACAAGTTTTCTAACTTCAAAACAGCAAAATAATTATTGGTTTGAACTAAATTGGTACTGTACCTGGACCAATTACTGCTACTAAAACAAACAGGAAGTGATCTAAACCAATTTTCTGATGCAAGTTCTAGCTATTTCTGATCCAGTTTGCATAGTAAAATAAAATGTGTATTCTGATGACATAACATGTTGATTAGGTTGAAGGGCGTTAAGCCAGTAGACCCTAATGCTTACCTGCTAATCCCTTCCAGCTTTACCCATAATTTGGCTAATGATTGGTTGTTTGGATTGCAGGTAACCAGGTTCTACTCTACCTACTTTAATGTTTTTTCAAGAATGAAGCATTCAAGGGAGTGCATAATCAGCAAAGAAAAATGGTTCAATGAAGTCATCTGTAGAAAAAAAGATGCTAGATGTGAAGATCAAAAGGTCTTGTTTAAAATATACAGGTTGTATCTCTACCCTGGCTTCCAGTGTTGCAAGTGTGAAATCGGGCAGATGGCTGAAGAAGTTGAGCAGGAATTTTTGACCAAACTGTCAGATGTGATCTAGGCCTATACATTATTTTTTAAGTTCTACTACTTTAAGTCCCTCATGATATGACTAATATACTCTAAAACAGCTTACTTATAGGAACCTTTGATGGAATGCTGGTTACTCTATGATATTGAAAATCCAAAAAAATGAAAAAACAATTTTGAAAAGAAAGTTATGACTATCTATGCTCTTGTTTTTTGCTAAATTCGGCTTTCAGGCTTAGAATAAGGTTTCATGGATCAGCTTTCAAAAAGTAAGGTATATTAAAAAAAAGTATGCATATAGATGTAGTCACAGGAATGATAATAGTATGCAGAATTAGAAATCGCTTGGGGATTTATTATCTGAAACAATCCAGCAGAATATAAGTTGTTAAGTTTTTGCATGAAGATAGGTTGAAAATAGGGACATAAAAAAGAGGTCAGTATACGAGTTATGTTGACAAATGCTCTAAAGACATAATGATTTTGGCATTGCCTTCTTGGTTGCTTTACTAATGGATATAGTGAAACTAGGGATTGTACATAGTAATAAACTACTGCTTGGATAGCCTTTTGTATAGTGTCTCCCATTGTTTATCTCCTTTCTAAAAAAAAGGAGCTGATAAGTCTATACATGTCAGGAGAGCCTGTGCATGGATAGATGTCTGGACCAAGATGGTCTGGACTTGTATATATATATATATATATATATATATATATAAATATTCCAATTTTAGTATGTTCCCCCTACATTTTCCATGATGTCATGAAGATCCCCTTAGGTTCCCTCAAATTCTATGAGGTTCTCGTAGATTCCCTTATATTTTGTGTGTATGAGATTCCCTCAGATTCTATAAAGATTGCCCTAGATTTGATGAAGATGCCCTCAATCATATTAGTATTCCCCTAGATTCCCATAGATTTTACGAGATTCTATTAGATTTCCTCAGATTTTATGACATTCCCTTAAATTCTATGAAGACTCCCTCAGGTTCCCTTAGATTTTATGACATTCTATTAGATTCCTTTAACTTTTATGACATTCCCTCGGACTTTATGAAGATTTCCTCCGATTCCTTTAGATTTTGTAAGACTTCCTCGATTCTATAAAGATTCATGAAGATTCCTCTAGATTCCCTCAAATTCCTTTAGATTCTATGAGAGTCATTTAGATTCCCTCAAATTCTATGAAGATTCCCCTAAGTTCCCTTAGATTCCCTTGGATTCCCTCATATTCTATGAAGATTCCCCTAAGTTCCCTTAGATTCCCCTTGGATTCCCTCATATTCTATGAAGATTCCTGCAGTTTCCTCATATTCTATAAAGATTCTCTCGGGTTCCCTAGATTCCCTTAGATTCCCCTAGATTCCCTTAGATTCCCTCGGGTTCCCTCTGGATTCCCTTAGATTCCCCTAGATTCCCTTAGAGATTCCCTTAGATTTTTACGAGATTCCATCGGATTCTATGAAGATCCCACTAGATTCCCTTAGATTCTATGAGATTCCCTTGGATTCCCTCAAATTCTATAAAGATTCCTCTAGATTCCCTTGGATTCCCCTCAGGTTCCTCTAGATTCCCTTGGATTCCCTTATATTCTATGAAGATTCCTTCAGATTCCCTCATATTCTATGAAGATTCTCTCAGGTTCCCAGTAGGTTCCCTCAGATTCCCCTAGATTCCCTCAGATTCCCTTAGATTTTATGAGATTCCATCAGATTCTATGAAGATATCTTTAGATTCCCTTAGATTCTATGAGATTCCCTTGGATTCCCTCAAATTCTATAAAGATTCCCCTAGATTCCCTTAGATTCCCCTGATTCCCTTAGATTCCCTCGGATACCCTCGATTCCCTTAGATTTTCTGAGATTCCATCGATTCTATGAAGATTCCTTTAGATTCCTTAGATTCTATGAGATTCCGTTGGGTTCCCTCAAATTCTATAAAGATTCCCCTAAATTCCCAGATTCCTCTAGATTTTGTGAGATTCTCTTTGATTCCCTATAATTCTATGAAGATTCCCTTAGATTCCCTCAAATTCTATGAACATTCCCTTAGATTCTCTCGGTTCCTTAGATTTCATGAGATTCCATCGGTTCTCTCGAATTTTATGAGATTCCCTCAGATTCTATGAAGATGCCCTCAATCCTATTAGATTCCCCTAGATTCTCAAAATTTCATGAAGATTCCCTTAGATTCTCTTAGGTTTCATGAGATTCTCTTAGTTTTCACGAAGATTCTTATATATTCTATCGGATACTCTTAGATTCTCGAGCCGTGGGATCTCGAACCGGCAAACCGCATTCGATCAACTTTGGGCCCGTAGGATGCGTGTCTATGTGGGTCGTATGTAAACTCCCAAGCCACACGGGCGTGGGATACGTCCCAAAGCCCGTGGTAGTCGGAGATCTCGAATCAGCGATCAGTTCAATGGGACAAACATAAGAACATATATATATCAGATATATATAAATATAAATATATATATATATCCAAACGATTTTTGTCTCGTTACATGTCTTGCAGCACAGGGAAATAGAAATAAATAATTGGCATTAAAGAATGAAGGCATGGACCAAAGGTTTACGCCAACAAGGAAATGGGAAGAAATAATTGGCACTGGAGGCAGTGGGACTGGATCAAAGTTTGCACTAACTGCAAAGTAAGAACTAATGGTATTATTAATAAGCCAGGAGTCTATGATGTTTTGGACCATTGGATAACAGAATTCACCAATTTAATGATATAACAGTTGCATAGTATGGCAACAAGGTAGGAACTAGGGGTAGTGTCAAAAAGTCAATGATTCCAAGTTTATCAGATTATGGAACACATGAGTAGGCCACTTTGGTGAAATATCATGGCACAAAGGTAATGGGTATGGGCATATTGACCCAGGGTTTGGAACTTGAAAATTGCAGACCTAATAATTACAATTCATAACTTAGTGGCTGTGCCAAAAAAGAATATTTAATTGAGAGGAATGCGAATTCAGTTTGGATTGAATTGCTTTTACTAACCCAATCTAGGCTAAAGAGCAAGACCAATGGAAGGACTTGGATCAGATAAGCGACAATAAAAGGTAAAGCTGCAATGTGCAACACAAGGTGTTAGGAGCAAAATGCACCAACTAGCGGGGCAGGACCAAGTATTTGCACACATATGGTAAAGGCAGTATGATGATAACAAAAGGTAAGACACTTAGATCAAGACTAAAACAATGTATGCCCATGGGGCAAAGGTACTAGGCATAACATGAGATCATGGGATAACATGGACGAGACCTTAGGAAACCAAACAATAGAATTTTAAAACTAAAAATGAAATATGGGGAAAAAAAAAATTTTTCGTTCACTATCGGTTTAGGGCTACTTTCTTAACCTAATCGTACTAAAGATCAAGATCGGAGGGGCTCCGTCGGACCCAATAACGCAATGAAAAGAATTTGAAGGGGGCGGATCTTGCCGTAGCCATGCAAAAAGGTAAGGATCTTTTTGGTAGCGGTTCCGAAATTTCCGGAAAAACCAGGACACGGTCGGAGTATTTTAGGCGATGAAGACACTCGGTTGCCTTTGTTTCTTCATATGTTCTTGCTTGGCTACCCTACAAGCCATGCACCAAAGGCAGGGAGGGCACATGAGAATCGTATTTCACAAGGGCCAAGTCTTTGGATCTAATTGAAAAAGCAGGCTGAATCTTAAAGTGTTATGTAAGATGGAAAATGAAAATATAGCACAACCAAGCAAGATATTTCTAGAAAGGGTTGTGGAGAAGTATAATCTTTGGGAGTACTTGCCTCAAACAGTGAACGATCAATTTCTTTAAGGGAAAAGATGTGGCGGGACACACCAATGTGGAGAAACGACACGGAAATCACAAGTATACCGGGATGACTTTGAAGTCGGCATGTGGAGATGAATCAAATCGAGGAGCGGGACTTGGATGAAAATGATCCAATCCCATTAAATCCGGGGTTAAATGATTTTTCTGGCTGCTCTAAACTCTTTATTTAAGCTGGAAGCATTTGACAAATCTTATTGTATTTGGATGTTAATTTGGTGAAGGGCGAAGAGCCGAGATTAGACGATAGCTTACCTGCTAGTGGCTTAGTAATTTACCCTGGTTAAGGCTAATTTGCTTTGGTTTCACTGCAGGTAACCCGTCTAACTCCTCAAATTCGTTTTGCATGAGGAATCGGATGCTTGCAGGGACATTGCAACCGTGACAAACGGGTGATGAACTATTTGTGTTTTTTGTTGCAAAAGTAATCGAATTGATGTCTACTTTGATGGGTAAGCCTTTTTTTCAAAGCCCGATGGGCGGTAATGTATTGGATCCGGATAGATACGGTTTGAAATAAGAACACAATCTTGAGGGATGAATACATGCATTAATTTTTGGATGCAAGACTTCTTGTTAGTTGGTATGAAAGTATCTGGTTTAAAGGAGTTTAAGTATATAAGTGAAGTCCAAAAATTTGGCTCTGATTGTCAATTTAAAATGTCTTCTGGGTATGATCATTTACATCCTTTTCTGAAATTACACTTTATATGACATAAGGGGTATGATGTTGAGTAAATCTTTAAAAGCATAGATCATTACATGCATTAGATCTTTGTCCAACTAAAGAGCTTAAAATTTCGACAGGATATGTTGCATTCGGTCAATGCATGAAAATAGACAAGATATCTCTTTGAACTAGAATAAACATATCTTCTAAGCTAGATGGCATATCTTACATACTAGATGCATATATTTAAAGGCCTAGGATTTTAATTCTAACTAGAATAATATTATGGCTCCGTGAATGTCCGGCATATGGTAAGAAGTTACGTCTTCTAAATATGATGTAAAGGATACAAGAAAAATAAAAAAAGGAAGATAAGCATGCTCATGATAATGGCGAAAAAAATGGAATGGATGAAAGATTTATAAGGGAGATATCTCTAAAGGCGCTGTGGTCTTAATTTGGATAAACTTTGCCGGCCTTTCTCTTAAATATGTATGGTTGATTTATCCGGAAAGGACTTTAAAAATTAAAATCCTTTGAAAGATAAAGTTACAGATAAAAATGGAAGTTTGGCTGGTTATAAATGCATTGCATATGGGGTAATGGTCCTTTTTTCACCTTTATATTGAATATATGGAGCATTTGTTTTAGCATCAGTTAAAGTACCTAGTATCTTCTAGGTCCTGCTAGCATATATTAATGCACAAATGGTCATGATAGGACCTATAAGGTATAAATAATGCAAGGAAATTGGTCAAACAGAATTAATATGCATATTTTAGCTTTTTGGAAATGTGGTTATCTTATACTCATGCTTATGGCAGAAACAGAAGTATAAAGGTAGGCTGGGTAAGACCTATGAACCCGAACATTTCATTGATGTGGTAGTATAAAAACTAATCTGGCTGGGCAGGCCCTTAAGGTTCCCCTTGCTTTGGCGGGGGACTGATAAATCCTGATAGGCCAGGACCTTTATGGAAATGGCAAGGATGGATATCTCCTTAGATTCTGGGAATCGAAAGGGGAAAAGGATATATTTACTAACTTCAGGGCAATGGTAGAACCATTGTGGATCTTAAGGCGCTTGCCCGGTTCATTCATTTACTAAAATATATAAAAGGTTGAACTGTCTGGTCAGGTCTTTTGTCTTTTCTCTATTTAGAATCATAAATTCTGATGGGCACAGATCTAAGGCAAAAGTATTATGAAATATTGTCAGGCCATATTTTTCTTACTGATTCTGGAACTTACAATTTGATATTGAAATGTAGGAGGCAGCACGGACTGCCAGAGAGTATGAGGCTCAAGACTCAGAAGTGGAAATTATACAGCAGCCTCTGGAAGGTGCTCCTGACTGGTATCCGGATATTGCAAGTCTAGGGTATGGCAATACACGAATATGGCCCCCTAACAAGGCAGTGCAACTAATGATGGGTTGTATCATAAAACCTGAAATGCACAAATATCTTATCAAAAAGGAAGCTGGTCTGGAGGATGGTGATGTATCATTGGTTACCTTTTTGGGAATGAACAATATGTTCGAATTGGTGTCTAAAATTAACAAAACAGAAAATGATGTGCCTACTTGCATGAAGATGGTGGACGAGGTGTATGAAATGCTACCCATGGCACATTATGAGGCAGAGATTAATGAAACCAAGGATGTCCTCAAGTTTATAAAGGGGGCTACCGCCATACAAATGGCTAATGGAATCAATATCACGTATCCACCCATCAACAAGCCCAAAAAGGTCAAACGACCTAAAAAGAAGGAAGAGAAGCCTGTGATGATGACAAACTGTTTATTCAGCATCAATATGCTGTCAGAAGAGGAACAGAATGAAGTTTTGGAACTGGAACCAGCACAGGAAGTGGAACCGGAAATACAAGAAGTGCATGATGACCTGGACAATTATGAACTCAAAAGGCTCACTCTTTACAATTGCTATCACTTTCCTATACTGTCCACTAGGTTGGCAGAACTGCAAGGGGTCAAATGTGATCAAGGATTTTGGAACGCACACAATTTAGGGGTCTTGGCCCCTGTCAGTACCAGTGTACTTATCAGCATATGTAGCATAACAGAGGAGGAAATAAAACAGTCTCTAAAGGATGCTGACACCTTTACTAAAAGGATTGATAGAATTATACTTGACATGCCTTTCACCACCCAATTTTTTGGAAAAAAGTGTAACAGAAATAACGGCATGTACATTGGGCAGAAAGGCCATATAGCTAAGACTGATGAGAGAAGGAATGATTTGTATGCAAGAAAGATATGGCGTACGTTCTGCCCATTCATTAAATGCTGCTGTGACAAATATGGCAGGAACGGAGTTACTAATTGTAATGACCACATTACCTGGTTTGACCAGGCAGTCTGGTTCATTATGAACAGCACTGAAAGGATATGGCCCAACAAATCTTCAAGATATCGGTTCTACCAGTTTCACAAAATGATGAATTCAGAAGGCATGCGAGCTGGAGCAGTGGCATTCATTGGATACCTGAAGGTTCGGGATACAATGATCAAAATGACTAGTAAATATGCTGAAGACAATACTCTTTGTCTAAAACAGGAATTTGGTAACACAAAAACAGCTGACATCTTGGAGAAAACAATACGACCTAGAAAGTTTCTCAATGATTCATTGGACCTGGAGGAAAGGGATACGAAACAAAGGTATCCAGCACAGAAAAGAAAGCAGAAATTCGATGAGGATTTTGAGGTGATCATGCCTCCCAAGTTCCGGAGAAAACCACAGACAGCTTCCAGTTCTGGAGCAGGCATTTCTGATGTAACTTCAAACCAAACTATTGGCAACAATATGGAGAATTCTGTCAACAAGCCTGCAGGGGACGTCTGTGCAAGAGCTGCAACTATAAAACCCACTACTCTCAAGTTCTGATAATACCAAAGGTACTCCTTCACCTTCTGAAAGAATAATTTCTTTTCAAAATAGATATTAGTATGTACCCTCCTAATGGGGGTTTGGTCTGAATATATCTTTTTACAGTTACAAAGTAGAACTAACTATTATACGTACTCAGAAGTTCCTGCAAAAAAACATGCTTTGCATGAGAATTTGAAACCTCTAGGGTTGTTAAACCTGTATGGGGATGGCTATTATGCCAACAAAAAGTATGGCTATTATGCCATTACAAGAATTATATTACCAAAGGGTTAAAAACCCTTTGAAAATCCCCATGGTCATTGAGCCATGATGGGAGTGGCTGCTATGCCAAGAAGGGAAAGATCAGAAGGGCAAGAATAGAACACAGAGGCCATGCCCCTAAATCTGTAGTACAAAAACATGAAGTTGGTAAGATTGTTTCAAGTTTATCTTTAAGGTACAGAACCCAGCTTGACTTTGAGCTTGGAAATGTCAAATTTACAGAATATTAAACGGATCTTACTCAAGGATGCAGAAAACAAATGGAGGCTAAAAACAATAAAAGAGAAATCTAGTAGTAAATACGTACACTTCAAGTTCTTCTCCAAATTTGTAGAGAGGGTCAAGTTCACAAACGCCTTTAAAGAGGTGCTTATAAAACATTTGGGAGTTGAAGGAGAGAAAATGTATACTGATACCATCTTTGGATGGAAATTCAGTGGTAATCTCAAAAGTATGCTATATAAACCAAAAATGGTTTTTGCCCAGGACAATGAAGTCCCGTGCCCATGTGAGAAGAACCCCCTTAAGAAATATGTTTGCACGCACATAGGCCACATTAGGACCACGATTTGAATCTGATCCATAGTAAGGCTCTTAAAAGATGGGTCGAGCATAGGTCTTAACCACATACCAGGATAGACCTTTTTACTACCATCTGATTTGAAATGAGATGGTTAACTCTATAGAACAATTTTTTGCAGTGCATAGATACAGCGCAATGGATATAGAAAAGAATATTCTTGCTGAGTGCAAAAAGGACATATTAAGAAAAGCATGTGCTGCAGCGCAAAAGCTTCTTAAGGGAAAAAGGGATCAGAAGAAATTCCCAATCAATGATATAACTGTTACAAGCAACATAAATTGGCTTGTAACCAACTTTTATATCTCTGGAATTGATAAAGCGGCAAATAATCCTTCGTTTATCTGCCCAAGGCATATCAGGGAAGAAGCTTTACACAGGTTAAACAGTCAAGACTTCCACTTGGTACAGATCAGTCCACATGAGGTGGCAGAAAAGATCAGTCTGGAAATCCAATGGTTTTTACAAGATTGGGCTTTGGAAACAAAAGAGCTACCTTATATGTTAGGTATCTTCAAGGCACACAAAAACAGCTATAGGTGGATTACAAGCGCGCATGATTCTATTTTCTCGCAATTAGCATCTCTGGTAGCAGCATGCTTAACCAATTTTTGTGACCTTTGGCCAAGTATATGTGAGGACAAACTGGCCAAGGCTAACCTTTTTCAAAAAAATAAGATCAGGGCATCATGGATAATTAATTCCATATATGATGTGACTTGCAATTTGCCTTCCAAGGTTACTGATGTATTTGTTGCAGATGTGACCAAATGTTACGAGAATATCCCTCTTGAGGGAGATGACGGCATTTGTAAGGTCATGGAAAAAGTGATATCTGCTATATGGAAATATCAAAATATGAAACACCACAATAACAACCTCTGGTACAAGGTTGGAAATAATGGTCAAATTAAGGTCATGTGGAGACATGCAAGACCTGAAAGCAGCAATTGGATCTGCATCAGTGAAAAAACCTTTTTTAGTATGAATTCATGGCTACTACAAAACTGCTTCCTACAGATGGGTAGCAAGATTTGGAAACAAGTAAAGGGAATCCCCATGGGGTTCTCAAGTAGCCCCGCATGGTGCAATTTGTATCTGGCATGGTATGAACTGCAGTTCATTCTAAGACTTGTAAGAGCAGGGAAGTGCAAGGAAGCTGCTACTTTTGCACATACCAGCAGGTACATGGACGATCTGCTAAGCCTCAATAATTGCTACATCAGAAAAGCTCTTGGACTCCAAGCCAAGGACAACGTATTGGATACAATATATAATCTAAATTACCTAACAATAGAGGATGAAACAGAATATTGGGGAGATCGCTTTGGCCCTGTGAACAGCGGAAGGAAGGTAAACTTCCTTAATATGACCATTTGCATCCTTGATCCATATCATGGGATTTTCCAAACTTGGCATTACGACAAAAGAAACAAATTGTCGTTCCCAATATCCAAATTTGTGCATGCAGAAGGATGTAGGCCGTATCATTGGGCCAGAAATATCATAATTTCACAGGTTATGCCACACCTTTATGTGCACACTGACCCGGTATCTGCAGCAGAGGACTTGCATAAACTTATGCAAGCATTCATAAAAAATGGCTTTAAAGAAAAAGACATAAAAGCCACACTTTACAGAACCCTTGAAAAAGGTGGATACCCGGGGCTCAAATTTGATGTTTCTGCTGTCATTAGGATACTCAAGACTCAAAGGCATTTATAAACTTCTGTAGATCAGCTGATACAATATTAGTGGGCAGGGAGGGTCTCTATGTAGTATAGGGACCCTCCTACCCCTTTACTACATTTTGACCAGCTCATGCCTTCCGGCAGGAGGTAGGGCTTATTTGTATATATAAATATAAATATATATATATCCAAACGATTTTTGTCTCGTTACATGTCTTGCAGCACAGGGAAATAGAAATAAATAATTGGCATTAAAGAATGAAGGCATGGACCAAAGGTTTACGCCAACAAGGAAATGGGAAGAAATAATTGGCACTGGAGGCAGTGGGACTGGATCAAAGTTTGCACTAACTGCAAAGTAAGAACTAATGGTATTATTAATAAGCCAGGAGTCTATGATGTTTTGGACCATTGGATAACAGAATTCACCAATTTAATGATATAACAGTTGCATAGTATGGCAACAAGGTAGGAACTAGGGGTAGTGTCAAAAAGTCAATGATTCCAAGTTTATCAGATTATGGAACACATGAGTAGGCCACTTTGGTGAAATATCATGGCACAAAGGTAATGGGTATGGGCATATTGACCCAGGGTTTGGAACTTGAAAATTGCAGACCTAATAATTACAATTCATAACTTAGTGGCTGTGCCAAAAAAGAATATTTAATTGACAGGAATGCGAATTCCGTTTGGATTGAATTGCTTTTACTAACCCAATCTAGGCTAAAGAGCAAGACCAATGGAAGGACTTGGATCAGATAAGCAGCAATAAAGGTAAAGCTGCAATGTGCAACACAAGGTGTTAGGAGCAAAATGCACCAACTAGCGGGAGCCCGGACCAAGTATTTGCACACATATGGTAAAGGCAGTATGATGATAACAAAAGGTAAGACACTTAGATCAAGACTAAAACAATGTATGCCCATGGGGCAAAGGTACTAGGCATAACATGAGATCATGGGATAACATGGACGAGACCTTAGGAAACCAGCAATAGAATTTTAAAACTAAAAATGAAATATGGGGAAAAAAAATTTTTCGTTCACTATCAGTTTAGGGCTACTTTCTTAACCTAATCTGTACTAAAGATCAAGATCCAGGAGGGCGCTCCGATCGGGCCAATAGCTGCAATGAAAGAATTTGAAGGGGCCGGATGCTGCCGTAGCCATGCAAAAAAGGTAAGGATCTTTTTTGGTAGCCGGTTCTGGAAATTTCCAGAAAACCAGACCTGGTCGGAGTATTTTAGGCAGTAAGACACTCAGTTGCCTTTGTTTCTTCGTATGTTCTTGCTTGGCTACTCCTGCCGGCCATGCCAAGACAGGAGGGCACACAGAATCGTGGCTTCACAAGGGCCAAGTTGCTGGATCTAATTGAAAAAGCCGGGCTGAATCTTAAAGTGTTATGTAAGATGGAAAATGAAAATATAGCACAACCAAGCAAGATATTTCTAGAAAGGGTTGTGGAGAAGTATAATCTTGCAGGCACTGCCTCAAGCAAAGCAGGCACGATCAATTTCTTTAAGGGAAAAGATGTGGCAGGACACACCAATGTGGAGAAACCTGACCTGGAAATCACAAGTATAGCTGACAGCCTTGAAGCTGAGCATGTGGAGATGAATCAAATCGAGGAGCAGGACTTGGATGAAAATGATCCAATCCCATTAAATCAGGTTCAGCAGATTTTTTCTGCTGCTCTAAACTCTTTTATTTAACTGAAGCATTTGACAAATCTTATTGTATTTGGATGTTAATTTGGTGAAGGGCGAAGAGCCGAGATTAGACGATAGCTTACCTGCTAGTGGCTTAGTAATTTACCCTGGTTAAGGCTAATTTGCTTTGGTTTCACTGCAGGTAACCCGTCTAACTCCTCCAAATTCGTTTGCATGAGGAATCGGATGCTTGCACAGGACATTGCAACTGTGACAAGTCTGGGTGATGAACTATTTGTGTTTTTGTTGCAAAAGTAATCTGAATTGATGTCTACTTTGATGGGTAAGCCTTTTTTCAAACTGATGGCAGTAATGTATTGGATCTGGATAGATACGGTTCTGAAATAAGAACACAATACTGAGGGATCTGAATACATGCATTAATTTTTTGGATGCAAGACTTCTTGTTAGTTGGTATGAAAGTATCTGGTTTAAAGGAGTTTTAAGTATATAAGTGAAGTCTGAAAAATTTGGCTCTGATTGTCAATTTAAAATGTCTTCTGGGTATGATCATTTACATCCTTTTCTGAAATTACACTTTATATGACATAAGGGTATGATGTTGAGTAAATCTTTAAAAGCATAGATCATTACATGCATTAGATGCTGTCCAACTAAAGAGCTTAAAATTCTCGAACAGGATATGTTGCATTCGGTCAATGCATGAAAATAGACAGTATATCTGCTGAACTAGAATAAACATATCTTCTAAGCTAGATGGCATATCTTCTGTACTAGATGCATATATTTAAAGGCCTAGGATTTTAATTCCTAACTAGAATAATATTATGGCTCCAGGAATGTCTGGCATATGGTAAGAAGTTCTGTCTTCTAAATATGATGTGTAAAGGATACAAGAAAAATAAAAAAGGAAGATAAGCATGCTCATGATAATGGCCGAAAGGCTGGAATGGATGAAAGATTTATAAGGGAGATATCTCTAAGGCAGTGGTCTTAATTTGGATAAACTTGCTGGCCTTTCTCTTAAATATGTATGGTTGACGATCTGGAAAGGACTTTAAAAATTAAAATCCTTTGAAAGATAAAGTTACAGATAAAAATGGAAGTTTGGCTGGTTATAAATGCATTGCATATGGGGTAATGGTCCTTTCTTCACCTTTATATTGAATATGGAACATTTGTTTTAGCATCAGTTAAAGTACCTAGTATCTTCTAGGTCCTGCTAGCATATATTAATGCACAAATGGTCATGATAGGACCTATAAGGTATAAATAATGCAAGGAAATTGGTCAAACAGAATTAATATGCATATTTTAGCTTTTTGGAAATGTGGTTAGCTTATACTCATGCTTATGGTAGAAACAGAAGTATAAAGGTAGGCTGGGTAAGACCTATGAACCCGAACATTTCATTGATGTGGTAGTATAAAAACTAATCTGGCTGGGCAAGCCCTTAAGGTTCCCCTTGCTTTGGCGGGGGACTGATAAATCCTGATAGGCCAGGACCTTTATGGAAATGGCAAGGATGGATATCTCCTTAGATTCTGGGAATCGAAAGGGGAAAAGGATATATATATATATATCTGATATATATATGTTCTTATGTTTGTCCCATTGAATCCGACCGTTGATCTAAGATCCCACGGCTCCACGGGCTTTGGGACGTATCCCACGCCCGATGGCTTGGGAGTTTACATACGGCTCATATAGACACGATCCTACGGTCCAGAAGTTGATCCCGATCCTCGACCGGCCGATCCAAGATCCTACGGCTCAGGTTGATCTGATCCTGACCGTCGATCCAAGATCCTACGGCTCACGTTGCTTGGCACATATCTTACGATCCACATGGCTTTGGGAATTATATGTAATAGATCCTACGGCTCATATTGCTTTTATATGATGAGATCTTGATCGTTGATTGAGTCTAAGATCCTATGGCTCATGTTGAATGCTCATCCCTTAAGGAAAGGCTTTTAAAATTTTTTTATGTTATTGGGGGATTCAACCCCGGTCCTCAACCCCCAAACCCCACTCCTAACCACTAGACCAAGCATTAATTCTATGAAGAATTTATGTTTCAAATATACTTAAGGGTAATGTTCCCATTAAGATAAAAATAGACTATAACATTCTAGCTAGTTCAAGAAAGTTCTAGAATGTTCGAAGGCTCTAGAAAGTTCTAGAATCTTCTAGAAAGTTCTAGAACATAAGAGAATCTAAGGGGATCTAAGAAAACTCTTCCGTAAAAGTTTCAAATTGTTCTAATAAGTTTAGAATGTTCTAGAATGTAGGGGAATCTATGGAATGTAATGAAATCTAGGGAAATACTTCCTAAAGTTCTAGAATATTTTGAAAGTCTTAGTATGTTTTGAGAAAGTCTTAGAATGTTCTAAAAAAATTCTAGAATGTAAAAGGAAACTAAGAATCTAATAGAATGTAAGAAAATCTTATAAAATATAAAAAGAATCTAGGAGGGGATCTAAGAAAATTCTTTCTAGAAAAGTTCCAAATTGTTCTAATAAGATTTAGAATGTTCTAGAATGTAGGGGAATCTATGGGAATGTAAGGAAATCTAGGGAAATACTTCGGAAATCTAAAAGTTCTAGGATGTTTTGAAAGTTTCAGAATGTTCTTAAAAGTTCTAGAATGTTCTAGAAATTTCTAGAATGTAAGGGAATCTAGGAGAATTAAAGGGAATATAAGGAAATCTCATAAATTGTAAGAGAATCTAGGAAAATATTTACAAGTCTAATGTTCTCTTAAAATCTAGTTGAATCTAAGGGAATATTCATAATATCTAATGGAATCTAAGAAAATCTTGATGTAATCTTAGAGTTTTTTTAAGATTTTGCAAAGAGCCACAATAGAATGTTCTAAAATGTTTCATAATAAAGGGGTACAATATAAATCTTGAAAAAAAAAAAATCCTAGATGCTCGGGGAAGCGAAAAATAAAATAGTGTTTGTTTTAGAATTGTTATGCAGATCCAAAATAAATTATTTTGAAGGTTCTAAATGCTCATGGGTAAGCACCTCAATCAAATCTAGGGGAATCTTCATGAATGCTAAATATAATACATAGAATGTTGAAGAATATAGAGGAATTACAAAGAGAATCTCAAGAGAATCGTTGGTTACCTGAACATGATGAGCCTTGCCTTAAGAACATGTTGTAACCGAACAATGCTAAGTAAATTCCATTAATTTTTTATATATATATATATATATATATATATATATATATATATATATATATATATATATATATATATATATATATATATATATATATATATATATATATATATATATATATATATATAAATATATATCACAGGTTGAGACTATTTTGGAACACATGAGTCGGATAAGTTGTTGCACATGCTCAAAATACTAGAGTCGCGGTATACTCCTTTAATGCTATGGTTGCCTAAATACAATGGCACCACGGTACTAAAGTGCATGGGTGGGAACCTCCCAAAGATAGATAGGGTTGCCTAAAATACTATGGCACCATCGGGTAGTATGGTATTTTTGAATTTTCACATCATGTTGCTACATGGTTCCTATGGTTTGGTCATGCATTTGATGGGCCATCATACTAGTCATGATGAGTAGGTTGACCCTTGGCATAATTGGGCAAAGGTCTAAAATTGACAGACCTATTTGGTCTTCACAAATAATACAATGGCACCATGACTACTAAGGCTATGTATTTGGCTTTAAGGCACACAAGCACTATTTATTGTTTATTGGAGTGTGCCATGCCGCTAGTGTATGGGGCTTTGCTCAACTGACTAGGGACGTGAAAATGGCATGATCCTATGGACTTTAGGGACATACAACTCTAGGACGCCAATATGGCCTATGCCGTAAGTATGCAAAGGTGCAAAAATAAGAGAATAAAAATATGTGATATGGGAGTCTTGCCTTAACGTTGTTTATGGTGAATGCTACCATTGAACATTTAAAATGCCCAATTCCTTATGCCATTCCTTGAATTTTGCACTAAAACTTATGGTGTGAATTTCACCAAGATTTAGAGCTTATTAATCTTGGCGGGATGTCGAACTTGAAACATGACATATTGCTATATGCCATATATGAAACATGGCTTAATGCCATATTATCAAATTGTTTCTACAAGGAAATATAACTCAGAAGAAATAAAAGTTAAAACCGGCACATGATGACACTATACATGTGTATTTTATGTTACAAACAATGGCAAATTAAACCTTTGGAAATTATGAAGGTCTTTTGTGAGATATCGATATCGATTTAGGCTTCAACTTTCCTTTTATCACGTGGTGGCGATGGCCGAATGACCGCCCTAAAAATCGAGATGACGAAGTTATAGATGTTAGAAAAAGAAATATGGAATGTGGTCATCCCATGTTTGAAACTGGTCGATTTTAGACGGGGCTTTGCCCATCACATTTTTTGTGCCATACATTTTTATTTGGATTGATGGGCAAGGTAACCTTAGGGCAAATGATATTTTTGGCTTAGGGCATCTTTAATTCATGATCACGAGCCAAAATTAAAAAAAATGGAATGGTATGACATTTTATTGAAAGACATGTCGGGCTTCTAAGATGGATCTCGACAAAACAACACATGTTGAAGCTTGAGTTGGCTCCAAGAAAATGCCCATTTGGATCTACCGTAACAACCCGAATCTAGTCTAATTTTCCGAGAGGCATTCACTTTATACCATGAGGCCTTTTACTATATGCAAAAATGTGACTATGCTTTAGTTACTGACCATGATAATGGTTTCATGGTTTGGCATAGAAATTTGGCATGCCTTTATCGGTGATACATTTCTCACATTGCATGAAAAAGAACTGATCTATATACAACCGTGCAAAAATAGAGGTTTTCATTGCTTTTAATCTTCTTTCCATTGAAGAGCGCTATTGATGTGGTTCATTTTGATTGAAAATTTGAAACATTACTTTTGTAGATGCAAAGCACTTCATCCGGTATTGTTTATCTAAGAAACAATATGCTTTTAGGTTTTAAATATTACGAAACAATTGTGGCTTTGGCTATAATAATGCCACTTGATATAGAAATATTTGCCATGGCAGCCTTGATGCCGGGCTATTATATAATTTGTCAACATTGGCAAAGGCGGTGACATTTGTGAAGTTTATTATTTCCCATGGCAAGCTTGATTTTTGGAGCTGCTACTGGGATTTGCTACAAAGTTTGAATCGGACAAAGATTCAACCCCCTCAATGTGGGGGCTATTTTGTATCTTGAATGTTTCACACTTGAAATCAATCCGAAAATAAATAAGCAGTGCCATTAAAATCGGGTTTGATTTAAAGATTATGCTTTACCGGCTTTTGAAACAATTATGTTCATTAAGCCTGAGATTTTTGACTAATAGTTTTTGGTGCACAAACATAGTTTGATTCCATGATTTCCAAAGATATATGCCTATGCTTATAATGCTAAGGCGCTTCTTAGTGGTCGCTAGTATGGCTATACCTAACTAAGACCTCTACTTTTTGCTTTAGTATCTTGGATCTGAGTTATAGCAAAAATGACTTGGTTATAAAATGGATTTAAATGCTAGAAATCGTTGTTTTCTCCGATCAAGTTTTTAGATTTGAGAAAAACTTAGTCATAATTCCATTTCTCTTTCTTGTTTATGCTAAGCAAAAAGGAGATACAATTGGTGTCGATTGATAAACCGAGACCCAATGTACCTTTTGGCCCTTTGCATCTGCGATTTCTTCGCTAACGCTTCAACGTTTACATGATTATGGGTTCTCCTCCAATTGTCTTTTTTGCTACCGTGGTTGGCGTTAACATGGAAGGTTATGGAAGTACAAAAAAAATGATGCTATAATGCTTTACAAGTTAATGTTTAAACTATACACTTTCAAGATAAGTCTACTTTACAATTTACTCTCTCTACTTTGTACGAATGCTTTTTAGAATTTGTCTCTACTTTTCATTAAGGGATGCTTAGTTTTGGGGCTTGAGAAACTCGACCTAAATACTATCATCCCTAAATGTTAACTGTTGAGTTTTACCAAGAATTGCTTTTATAGTTTTTCATTAAGGACACATAGTTTTTGGGGCTTGAAATCAGCCCTCTACTGGCAATTAGTAGAATGTGAAAGTGGTATTCTTGTTGGACTCATTTGGTTTAGGGCCCTCGGTAGTGCCAGACGAGGCCCTCTAGCTTCTGGTAATTGACAAGTTAGGAGTATGGACTTCTGGCTAGATTAGACCCTAGGCAAAGGAAAGTATATGCTGAAACATCTTATCATATTCAAGGATATATATCCTTTTGAGTCCACCCACTAATTGAACACAAGACACCTTAGTGATCTATTGAACATTATGTTTTTCATTAAGACTTGCTCTCATTTACATTGGCTGGCTACTTGCTTGTTATCTACTTTATTTACTATTTGCATTGGAAAATTTCAAAATGACAAGTACTAGCCGCGAATGATGACGGATTTCTATGGTTTATGAACATTAAAAAAATTGGGTCTTGAAACCCTCGAAAGCAGACCATAAAGGTATGAATATGCGCTATGTGATTTATCTTTTTAGCTTTTAACGATTTAACGATTTTAGGTGTAACGTGGGGTCCTATAATGCTAGGTACCCCCGCTTACCTAGTAATATAATTTTCTTTTTAGGACCCACTTCTGCTGGAGGGAGGTAGGATACTATATATATATATAAATATAAATATATATCACGTGTTGGAGACTACCGAAACACATGAGTCGGATATAAACTGGATGTAGCTTTATATGCTGTACATGCTCAAAATACTAGAGCTCTGTGTATACCTTTTAATGCTATGGTTGCCTAAATACAATGGCACCATTTGCATTAATGGCATGGGTGGGAACCTCCCCCAAAGATTAGATAGGCTGCCTAAAATACTATGGCACCATGTTCAGTATGGTATTTTTGAATTTTCACAATCATGTTGTTACATGGTTCCTATGGCTTGGTCATGCATTTGATGCCCATCATACTAGTCATGATGAGTAGGTTGGACCCTGGCATAATTGGGCAAAGGTCTAAAAATCACGCCTCATTTGGTCTTCACAAATAATACAATGGCACCATGAAAAATAAGGCTATGATTTGGAACACAAGCACTATTTATTGCAATTGGAGTGTGCCATGTCAGCTTATGAAATGGGGCTTAATGCCTACTAGGTGAAATGGCATGTCTGACTTTAGGAAGTATAACTTAGACAAAATAACAGATATACAAATGCAAATGATAAGAATGTAAAAATATGTGATATTTTGCCTTTAACGTTGTTTATGGTGAAAAACCTTTGAACATTTAAAATTGCCAATTCCTTTGCGATTCCTTGAATTTTGGTTTAAAACTGAATTTCACCAAGATATTTGCGCTTATTAATGTTCAAAGGATGTCGTGAACTTGAAACATGACATAGATATATGCCATATATGAAACATGGCTTACAGCCATATTATGCAAAGTTATCCCTACAAAAAATAGGCTGGTCGGAAGTTAAAGCCAAAAAGAGCGCAGACACTATACTCGTGTATTTTTTGTTTGAAACAATGGCTTGTTGCAAATGGAAATTTGATGTGTTTATATCGAATGGGTTAGGGCTTCAAATCCATTTATTCTCCGGTAGTGGCATAAGCAAGGAATTGGTCAGTTTTTCCGCATGGTCAGGCGAAATATGAATGGTCATTGCCGGAACAAAGCAATGGATTTTTAACCGATTTGGCTTATAAGCCTTAAAATGCATTTTTGGATATGCCATCTTTGGATTTTAGAACGAACTCCTCATGAGCTTAACGAGAGATTGTTGCTTCATGATCCCTCCAATTAAAATGGAAGCTATGCATTTTATTGAAGGTGAACCGGGCCGAAATGTTCTAAGGAGCAAATACTTTCGATTTGCTTTGTGTTGGAGCTATCGATTGAGATTCTTTACTCCGCATAAATTGATTTAGGTGGAAATCATGGTCATAATCGCCTCGCAAAAATACCATGAAGCAAAATTTCTGGCTTTATATGCATCATACGGATTCATTTTTTAGGTATAGAACCTGATCAACAATGCCGGATCTTTTATGCGTTATAGAAAGATGAAACTAATGGTATTTCGTCTTGTTCTGTATATAAGCTTGCAAAATTTAATTTATTTTATTCCTTTAAACTGAGTTTACAATAGCCTTGGATGCAAGCAGGGCTAAATACTTGGTTCGCTTGTTCATCACCGATTTGCCAAAAGCATTCAAAAATTGAAGCATGTTGTGAGGTTTTAAGGTTGCAAAACAATATGGCTTTTGGTTTTTGCCTTTATTTTTAGAATATTTGTTTCAAGGCATATGATGCAAAGACATATAGATATATTTGTCAGAATTACCAAAGACTAACAGAACTTCCATGTCACCTAGAACATGGCTAGAAGTTATTGAGATATAAGGATAAAAAAACGGGTCAAGAATGCCAACTTGCGGTAGATAATATGGCAATGCTCACACACTTTAAAGGTCCGAGTCAATATTTTCATATTAGAACCAAAGCCTTGCTAGTATGAAGGCTTTGCTATTTGGTTCGGGAAACAATGAGCCTATTCAAGAAGGTATTTTTGGTGCATTAGTGCATTCATATGGTCATGCACAAAAAGTTTGTGCTATGATACAAGAGGAATGCATAAGCAATATGCATTTTCTTTTTATTGGTGTTTCTAGGCTTAGCATGAAGTTAGAAATTATTACCATGTGGCTTTTGATGCAATTCGATACAGTCTATATCTCGAGTGCATAACTTATAAATTTGATTAATGTATGCTAAATCCTAACGCCAACTATTTGGATTTGAGATAATTTTAGTTATAATTCCATTTCTCTTTTGTTTAGTGTTTTTCCCGGGGCAAAAGGATACAATTGGTGATCAGGTGATAAACCGAGAGACCCAATGTACCTTTTTGGCCCCCTGCATCGTTCTGGGATTACCGCTAACGCTTGCATGATCGGGTCGCAGTACCTGGTTCTCTCCTCCAATTGTCTCTCGCTTTTGCTACCGTGGTTACGTTAACATGGAAGGTTGTGGAAGTAAAAAATGTAACTGTATGCTATAATGCTTTTACAAGTTAATGTTTAAACTATACACTTTCAAGATAAGTCTACTTTTTACAATTTGGTCTCTACTTTGTACCTGATGCTTCTTTTAGAATTTGTCTCAACTACTTTTCATTAAGGATGCTTAGTTTTGGGGGCTTGAGAAATCGCCCCTCACTAAATATCCCTAAATGTTAATTGTTGAGTTTTACTTTAAGAATTGCTTTTATAATAGCTTTTCATTAAGGACACATAGTTTTGGGGCTTGAGAAATCAGCTCTACTAGGTAGCCCTCCGAATGTGAAAGTAAGTATTCTTGTTGACCTATTTGGTTTAGGGCCCAAAAGAAGCCGTGACGCAATTTCTAGTTTTCCTGGGCTAAGGGACCGCCAGGAGTGCGGACTGGCCAGATTAGACCCTAGGCAAAGCGAGAAATAGAGCAGACATATATATATATATATATATATATATATATAAATATATATATATATATATCAATCATATATATGTTCTTATGTTTGTATATATATATATCCGAGAGACCGTTATGTTTGAGATCCGGCGTTGCTCCGTTGATCTTGGGGACACATATTGATCGTGATGGCTTGGGAGGAGTTTGATCTGACCCATATGGGGACACGATCCCACGGCCCAAAGTTGATTCGATCTCGATTGTGGATCGAGATCCCATACCACGTGGCTTTGGGACGTGATCCTAAGGCCCGAGATGGGTTGGGGGGTTCTTATATAGACTATATGTAACGATCCTCTACTGGTCCATATTGATTTGATCTCGATTGCCGATCCGAGATCCTACGGCTGTGGCTTGGCACATATCCTACGGTCCACATGGCTTTTGGAATTATATGTGAGATCCTACTACCATATTGCTTTTATATGGTGAGATCTTGATCGTTGATCGAGTCCAAGATCCTAAGGCTCATGTTGAATGCTCGTCCCTTAAGGAAAGGCTTTTAAAATTTTATAGTTATTGGGGGATTCAACCTGGTCAAAAACCCCAAACCCCCCTAACCACTAAATCAAGCATTAATTCAATGAATAATTTATGTTTCAAATATACTTAAGGGTAATATTGCCATTAAGATAAAATAGCTTATAATATATATATATATAAATATAAATATATATCGCGTGTTGAGACGGTTGCAACACAAAGCTAGTTACAAAGACTTGTGAAGCCCCATCACCGGAGAGATGTCAAGTACTCACAACACTGGCTCAAAATACTAAGAGCAAGTTGTAGTCTCCTTTTATTGCATTGGTGGCTCAAGATTATTTGAGAGGTCTAGAACCTCAAAATATAAGCCTCATAATACTAGAGCTATGTAACCATCCAAATAAGGGGCATGGCTCCAAAATTGCTACATTAAGCTACACATAGCTCGTAGGAGGATATTTGGGCCATTGTTCCATTGTGCCCAATGAAATAATATATGAAAACTACCCAAGGTATATATAAATGGGAAGTCACACATGTTATATAGTTATGTTGGCCCTATGACAAGGCAAATGAAATTTGGGGATGTAAACCTTGCAAATGTTTTTATATAGTACAAAATGTGCCAAGTTAAATGTGGCAAGTTACGATGAGGGCCCATTGGTTTAATGGAAACCACATGGTGGAATATGTATCTCAATTATGAAATTTGTGGGACATGGCATGCTTGCCATGTGGCCTTAAAAAAAGCTTTTGCATGCATGCAAGGAATTTTTATCTTTGTTACAACTTTAAAGAAAATCAAAGTAAAAGCACACTTTTTTTTATTACAAAACTTTTGGTTTTGTGGTTGGAAACGTGGTTTTCAAATATGGGCAAAACATGCGTTTTGTAAAAGTTCTCTAAAGCAAACATTATTTATTTGTTTGTTTTACATTATATATGGTTATTAAAAACTTGAGCAATTTTAAGGGCATTTTGAAATCGATCTAAGGGTTACAAACCCTAGTTCAATACGTGGCATTAGGGTCGAAATATCCGCACCAAAGCTGCCGCTTTAATGATGGGACTACAGGTTGGATCGGGATTTGCCATGTTTGCCCCGGAATCGATTTGCTCGAATCCATATGCTACTAGGTCCTGTTGGTCGATTTGCTCGAATTCCATATGCTACTAGGTGAGTAGGGAAATTCTCCGCTATTCTTATGATGATTAAACGAAAACGTGAACGGATAGAACTAGTGATGGTATGGGTCATGGCTATCCGAAAAGAAATGGATACACTTCATATTTGCCGGATTTGCAACGGTGCTAAAAAATGAAATGCTTTGGGGACTAGTAGCACGAAGCTAGACATTCATGGCCTTCTTATAACCGCGGGTTGTTCCGTAATCATTTGCCGCTGATATTTGGAACTTGGTGATCCGCTTTGATGTAATGCACAAGAAAAACTTACGCAGGCTTTGAGCTTTTGAACTTTTTGCCACAGAGCCTTGGCCTTACAAAATCCCGATGCAATGGTGTCGATATGTTCCACGAGCTACAATTATTCGCCTCGGATGTGTGTACTTGACTCTAGGTGATTCAATACTCTTATCTCTAAAGCTATTTGTGAGTTTTGAGAATCGATGATGTTTTATTCCCGTGTTATAAACAAAACCCCGACTTCCGTGCATTGGTCAGGAAGTAGGTTTAAAAAACACTCATAATTTTCGCTTGATGGTATATGCCTACCCAAAAATAAGTCGGTTGGAGCAACTTTGTGCACAAAGGGAGCTTCAGAGATACTTATGGAGCGCACCTTTAATGTGTTTTTTGACATTTAGATTTCATTCTTAACCCGCCTTAGCACTTAAAAAGAAATGTTTGAATGGTGTCACATATTCAAAATCGGGCGGTTTTTATGAAATACTAGTGGGAATGCCTTTCTTTGGGGCAATATATAATAGGCCAGCTTTAGCATTCTATCATAAGATCATGCCGCTAAAAGTAAGGCTATACCTCACTAAGATCATGTGGCTTTTGCTTAATATCTTGATACAAGATATAGCAAGAATGGCGCTTGTAAAATGGATTTAAATGCTAGAACTGCTTGTTTCTCACCCTCAAGTTTTAAATTTGAGAAGACTTCAAGTTATAATTCCATTTCTTTCTTGTTTATGTTAACTCGAGTATAAAAGGATACAATTGGTGATCGTTGATAAACCGAGAGACCCAATGTACCTTTGGCCCTTGCATCGCTATCGGGATTATCGCTAACGCGTTTGCATGATTGGTCGCAGTGGTACCTCTCTCCTCCAATTGTCTCTTTTTGCAAACCGGTTGGTGTTAACGGAAGGTTATGGAATGACGCAAAAAAATGTAATCAGATACTATGCACTTTGTATGTTATTGTCTAAACTATTCAATTTCAATTCAATAATAGTGCATTTTTGCAATTTACCGATATGACTTTATGTTTTTGCTTAAGAATTTGTCGCGAACAACTTTGCATTAAGGTTACATGGTTTTGGGGCTTGAGAAATCAGCCTTCTACCAGTTGCCTTGAATGTTAAGTGTTGAATTATGTTTATGAATATTCTCGCCACTACTTTTCATTGAGAATACATTTTGGGGGCTTGAGAAATCAGTCCTCTACTAGGTAGCCTTAATGGGAAATCAGTCCTCTACTAAGTAGCTTTATAAAAATATACTTTCAATAATGCTGCATGTTGAAAGGAAAAACTTGTTTATGTGAAAATAATGTACAGCTTCAGACAAATATTGAGCTTATTTAGTATTCTTGTTGGACTCATTTGGTTTAGGGCCCGGTAGTGCGTGACGTAATTTCTCTAGTTTTCGGGTTATGACCAAGTTAGGAGTATGGACTTGGCTAGATTAGACCCTAGGCAAAGGAAAGTATATATATATATATATATATATATATATATATATATATATATATATATATATATATATATATATACAAGTATGTGTACTATAAGGGGTGTACGGAGACGAATGTACGTGCGTAAGTTTCTATAAGATTTTTAAGTTTATCAGCATTCCATTAAGACTGTCCAATATTTTGGAAATATTCTATAAGATTCTTCGAGAGTTTCCAGAGATATATTAACATTCCCCAAGCTACTCGAGTATTCCTTAAGATTATTCAAAAAATCATTGCAAAGCACACCCTTCCTTAAGATCCCCTACAAAACAATGCCAAAATACGCCCCGTGACGCTTTCAAGTTTCTAGCAATGCGTAACCTCAACCTCAAGGGCTAAGACCTTTTACTACCAACTATCTACGAACGGGGTTATTGGCGCAAGATTGTCGCCAAATTTTCAAATTATTCCCCGTCAACTATGGTTTATGAATATCCGGAGAATAAAATATGAGTTATTAATATAGTTGGGTAACTTAGAATTGAGTTAGATGTCATCCAGAAATGACAAAATCCTCGCTTTGTTCAAGTCAAATTCGTATCATAATTCCATCGATTTATTGTCATCATATCCTCTTGCACAAATGGTTGTATGCATCTAATTAAAACTAAATTCCTTGACTAGCCATTCAATGAAGCTCGCCATCGTTTATTAGAACTTCTCGCTGAAGACTCGAGTTAAATTTGAATTAAATTAAAAGAATTTTGTACCAAATCGACCGGTCATTTGTGATCGAATTTGTATATGAGGAATTTACGATAAAGATCTTGGCACAGAGTTTTATTTGTCTATGTTAATGATCCTATTGGGTTAGACAAATAAGAAAGTCAAAGGTGTCCACCACGGTCAGTCAAAGTAAAACATTTGCGGATCCCATGCGAAAGTTCCCTAATTTTGTCAAATGATAATTTTTTTTAACAAAATGTTTGAGATACGCGCGACATGTAATTTTTACGCAATGCAAAACACTCTGCGGTTAATTACTTGGAAAATTACGGGTCTAGTAAAGTCTCCACCCTCTTAACTAGATTAACCAGATATTAAAAGATGCATGCAAAATAGACCATGCAAAAATGGGGTAAAACCATTAAGAACGTGGGATTATAACATTGAAATATAGAGCACGTGGTTTGATGACGAGTGCTTTTGCTTGATATTTCACTAATGATGCAAGTAGGGAATAAGGGAGGCCATTATTTTTTACTAAATAAAGTAACTAGAATCAATGTGGAACACTAGATTTCAGCGAGTCTAACTAGCTCCACAATAACTATCTAAAATTTTTCATCATGTGGCTTCACTTCCAATTATAGATGCATTAAATTGAGGGTCCTATGTTTTGATTATGGAACCTTTGAGTTATTGTCTCGTATGTAGTTAATTTCATTAAGTCCTCAGTAGGAACTTAATGACCATTAAGTTCAAGATAAACATTGGATATAATTGTTTCACATGCCTTTTAGCTAACATACCCTTAGATCACTTGATATATAAATTTACTTCACTTCCATGTTTCTACATGCATTAAAATGTTCACAATCTATACTTGTAGGCAAAGCAATATCACAACCTTCGATGCATTTAACCGTGAAGACTATATTGGATTTGCCAATATTAATTAAGGTCTAGTGCATTGCAAATCTAATTGGTACAAAAGGACATATCTCTTGAAAAGCTTGTAACAACTTTATACGCCATATAACTGCATTAGAGCTACTCAGAAGCTAAACAAAGTTTTTTTTCACGATTCGAGACCATAGATTACCCAAGTACAGGATCGGATCAATCTCGCCTTGCATATAATTTATATTTTCCACTCCGTAACTGCCATGGTAGCTTGAACTCAAAGGAAGATCACAAAATAATATTATCTCGCGAATTTCTTCAAACATAGCCTAATAGTGATCTGCTTTCAAGCTACCATGGTATGCATAGGTTCTCGCTAGAGCCGACAACAACCACGCTATTTTAACGCTTATTGGGCGAGGCCCATCAATATCTTCATGTGGATTGCACCATAAAAGAGACACTTAGCCCTTGAAAATTATACTCATTAAACAACAAGCGCTATTGTGCTAATGGGATATTAATGAGTATTCATAGTAAAGCAAGCCCAAACTTAAAGGCGGGATAGTATTCAAACAAAGCTTATTAAGGCATCCATGAAACAATGTCCTCTTTGCGCCAGATTTATTTAGAATACCTACAATCGGTTGCCAATTAAGAACACAACAAAGAAATGGAAATTAGCACTTCCTGTGATATATCCAAATTGGCGATTGTCGAGCAACAAAAGCAACAACCCCGATTGAACTTAGAAATATTGCACCAATAACAAAACACATTTTCTTTATTTTAAAGCATTATTGCTACCAATTTGGGAAATATATGCCTAAGATTATTTTTAGATCTTCCTCTTGTCCAACGCATGCTCTCGCACAAAAAATAGAGGTTGTTTACGGGAGTTACGGCCATGATTCTAATCAGCTCTAAAATTGAGACAAATGTATTTCCATTTATTTGACATGCTTACCTTAGATATTTCAAAAATATGCACCTAGCATCATTTGTAGAACTCCCATTGACCTCTCCAACGAAGCCCCTTTGCGCTTAAGAATGGGGCTTCCCTTTGACATTTATACACATCCTTCTTATCTGCTGCTGCAAGTAAACTAGGTTTTAGTTTTCTATGAAGAACTCAAAGTGAAGTTTTTTTGAAGTTTCCTTTAATTGGATGAAGTGGCATATATGTGACTAAGTTGTATAATCAAATAAGGCGACACCAACCCCAACTTATACCTTTCACGGAGGCAAAACCCCTCATTGCATAGACTGCAATCAACGTGGCAACCTGCAAACATAGAATACCTTTTAGCATGTCTCTAGATTATCTTGAAGCTAGTGAGATTTATACCAGTTGAACTTCTATAACAGCTGCAAGAAGGAGAAGACTGGGATGCTCCACAAAAGACTAACCCTTGATCTTGTCACAAATATTAAAGACTACCTTATTATGCTGACTTATTCTACACACCTGCAAAACACATATATTAAAACAATCACGTAGTCCAAAGTACCCAGCACTCACATCGAAGCTTCCTCCTACAATCTCCACGGTTCTCAGTGAAGGCATCTTTTGGAATACATGCAAAGTCTCATAGCCAGAAATAAGGCAATAATGAAGGCAGTATTTGAATTTGGCATTTCCTAAAAAATTTTCAGAGCTTTATTTACCTGTCCACTGCCAGCAATCAGAGAATTCCATGAAACATCTGGTTTAGGCATTCCTCATAAATGTCAAAGTGTAAGGCATCGTTGAGATGGGAGCTTTATCGCCCAGTGCAGTAAAGCAAGAGCTCCAAGAAATGCACAGGATTGATTATGGCAGATTCAAAAGCATATTTAACTCAGATGACTTACGTGGAGGAAGTTCCAAAGAAGATACATTGAGTAAGATATATGATCCATTTCAGCATCGCCCAAACCAATAAAATTGACACAACAATGAGAGAGAGAGATAATATTTTCTTTAATAAATCTGTAAGCTTACCAAAACATCCAACCAAGATAGATTTGCATCTGTAAGAACTTCAGAAGCATGTTTAAGCCACATAGAATTGCCTTCTGAACTTCAACATTGAAGGTGAATCTTCAACTTTAAGTTGCCTATCTCAAGATTGGAGGTAATGACTCTTGTCCGATCTTTGCAGCTGAAAGAGATCAAAGCTTGACAAAACTTTCCATACACCATAATGCTATTTGATGTAGGGCAAGTAAAGCTTGCTTCTATGTGGTCTATTACACGCTTTTAGTGCATGTCAACAAATTCTTTACTGGATAACCATTCTTTACATCTTCTGTTTCATCTGTCAATGCTGGACACCAAAGCAGTGGTTTCACTTCAACCATAGCCCTGTGTAGAAAAGAAGCAAACTGCTAAAGAGAGGATACCAATTATATGCAAAAAAGTAGAGACTTACGCTTTCAGCAAAGATGAAACTTGCACAAATAAGACAAGCATAGACAGAAGCTCTGGTGCAATTCCAAAATAGTTATGTAATTCCCCTTCTATTCTCTTCTTTCTTCTGCAGTTGTCATTAAAGACCAGTATATGACAATAGAAGCTGCATTAGAAGCTAATGTAATGCCAAAAGCTTGCGCTACTGCATCACAGTTCTTGAGTGTTGTTGACATCTCACAATGCACCGCCAGAAATCAATACCATTGTTGGAGGATCAAGACCAAGCTGACCAGCCATATATAATAGATTTCCTTCCAAAGTGGCCTGCAAAGAAGTTTATGGAATGAGAGAAGACCTATGTTGATGAACAGCAGCATGAATCTGATATCTAAGCTTCCAAACTTGTAGGTTAAGAAAACATATTAAGCATGGCTGAACTTCATAAATGAAGTAGTTCCATGTCTGCACCTGCATGAAGATCACTATGGTTAGGCAAGGAGCAATCTCTACCATGCTTGCATGAAAAAAAAAGAGGGCATGCTTGAATCATACAGAAATTATGGCCCACATCTAGTTGCCAACAAAATCTGATTTTGGCTTTGATGCTATGACCTTCTACTGTCACACAGATTTACAACAGCAAATTTGAAGAGCTATAACTTCCCAACTTGTAGCTCTGTTTTTCAAGTGTAAATACATTTTGAAACGACACAAGTTGCCCCTACAAAGTGTGTTAGAGGCATGTTTTCCAAAATTGAAGCCCAAATCACTTAAAACTTGTATTGAACTTCTGTTGTCACAAATTTACAGCAGCAACTTTGAAGATCGATAACTTCCTAACCGTAGCTCTGTTTTTGACGGTAACTACATTTCGAAATGGCACAAGTAGCACTATAAGGACATAGAATAACAGTGGACAAGACAGAAACTTTAGCATCATTAAACACCCTCTTACAGATTGTGGCCTACAATTCCAGAAGCACATCTATCTGATGCTCCTGGCTATATATTCAAATGCCTATTTATGGAGTTCAGCAAAGCTTGAGCAAGCTCAATCTCCTTGCATCATATCAATAAATGCAAGATCCAGGATACCTGACTAATAAGCCCATGAAGGTAGTTGACAATTGTAGTGATAGATAGGCAACGTACCTTAAGGATTTTGGATCTTTGTAACCCTAAACCTCAGCATGTAGCATAACAGGGCAGCTCACAACTAGAAAGAGGTCGAAAATGTTGAAAATGCTCCACATATTCAATGTGGAGCAGATACATACAAAGAACCAGGCGGTCGATTTCTTCAAGAGGCCCAGGGAGTTATCGAGTTTCTCTGTCTAATTTTGCTATATGCTTATTTACTCAGGCATTTTAGCAGAACTGGCAAACGGGCAGGGATTTTAACAGAATTGGCAAGGGGCTAGGGCTCAATCCCAACGGTTTCAAGGAACAAAAATTACATTTAATCTGAATGCTCAGCTTCGCTGTCTTAGCAAAATTTACCTGTTGCAATTAATCTGGTGCTAAACATCGAATGCGCTTCAACACCAGACGAAATTCTGCAACATAGAGACGGATGTGTTAGTCCCGGTCTTACAGCTGTACTTGGAATAACCGGCACATACCAGCTAAGCAGTTGCCTCATCCTCTCACCCTTCACCAATGACATTTGATACATCCAGCCCATAAATTATTCCAAGCTAACCCTGTTCCAGAAGGAACAATTCCACCCAACAAGGATGTAGCCAAACAGATTTCCTCAATTTCATTAACATGCCTCGGATTCTCCATTTTTGTGCTGCAACATCTGGATTATTAAAATGTTTCTTCTCAAAATGGTTGCAAACCAAATTTAAACATTGACCATGACAATTGCTAAAGTAGAACACCTACTTCCCACCATATCTCAGCTCGAGTACTTCCTGCTCCCTTGACTCAAGGTTTGTCTTCATAGGGCTGTTCAGCTCCTCTTGGGAAAAGACAATATGAAATGTTTTGGATATTGATGAAGCTCATACCTCCACAAAGCCTTTCTCAGCCATTATCCAGGGCTGCATTTCAATATTTGGATCTGCAAGAAACTGCGGAGAGAAGAAAAAGTTGACAAAATTGTATTAGCCCTCCATAAGCAAAGGAACTGAAGTTCTATTTAACACGTAAAGATAATGGTCTTACATGGTGTAAATTATCTCCCTCATTTAAATCGCCATTTCTCTTACAAAATGCTTTTGATAGACCGTAGCTTCGCTGATTTTACTCTATAGCTACTTGCCCGAAAAATACAAAGCAACACATGGAATTCTCGAACTCCAAAAGTTGCAAGAGATGTTGGTTATCCGAGGGCACGCCTTTGCACGCTTATTCGTAATTTTAACAAAGACTAGCAACCTCCTCGCAGATATTGAGCTTTACATCAACAAACCATCGAGAAGTTACTAACTATATCCGAGGATGTCGACTATAAAACGATTGTAATTTTAAAACAACCATTAAGGGTTTGTTCAAAGGCATGGGCGGTACAAAGAGGCTGCAATCTTTAGAAAAAGTGATCACACATTGGTTAAAATGTAGAAAATAGCAACGAGCCGCTGACTTGACAGATTGTCTCAATAAGATGAAATGGCACTCGACAATTCTAGAAAATCTTGCAATCGATCTTGTGATACCTCGAAAGAACATATTTTAAACCAATCCTCGTTTCTAAAACAAAGATTACCTTATCTTACCTAAAGTATCCACCAAGACACTAAAGTATCCACCAGCAAGACACGAAGTACAAAACTTATATCCTTTTGAAGTCGCGAAGATCACAATGAATTCCATACTTGAAGTTCAAAACTACGCCCCTCCATGAATATGAACCATGCTTGAGAATCCAAATTTCTTTTTGTCTACCCATCATAGATATGTAATCGTGAGGTAACAACATATGACCAAGAAATAGAATGCGTAACGCTTAATATCAACGAGGTGCTAGAATAAACATAACATATCTTACATGAATGTAAAGGTGAGGTATTTTAGAATTACCTTTTTGAGCAGCTATAACGGAAACTTGCATACTGTACAACCGAAGGGTTCTCGCTTCATCTCCATTGCTCACTGCTTAACACCCGCATATGAAATGCCGGATGGAGTAAGAATCCTGCGGATCCAAAGCTCTAAAACAGAAATTCCGGCGTGCTGGAAACGAAAAACCGGAGTAATGGATTTCACCTGATCGATCAATCTCCGCAACTCAAAATCCAAGGTATTCTCACTTTGGTTGCCCTATGTACCATAAATCTCGCCACCCACACAAAAAGTAAAAAACGATATGAAAAAATAGGATGGAACCATAGCCACGAGAGGGAAATCACTCCAACGTTGTCGCTAAAACTCAAGAAGCTCCTCCTCCTCGAGCATCCGATGCAAGCGCCCATGTTTTTCCAGCGCCAAGATTGCCGCCATAACACGTACGCCAAGAAATCCAAAAAAATAATCCCCCGCAAATATATTAAAGCCCAAATATGCATGATCCGGAGTCACTATCAAGAAGAGTTACTTCACGTAATCCGTTTGAAGCCGCGGGCAAAATCGCAATGAACACAATCCAAATAAAAGCAAGAAGTCTGGGAGAAGCCGAGCCGAGGTCCGCCAAGAACATCCAGAAAATGAATGGGCATAGCGCGCTCGGCCCGGGCGTGATAACAGAGGATGAAAATTTGGGGCTTTTGTTGTGGGGCCGCTCATCTCGAGATGGACGGCCGAGATCAATCTCTACCAACATTTTGGTACACCAACAATAGGGATGCTTGGGAGTTACGAGGTGGCACCGTCGGGCCGCCCATCACGTAGATTGGACCGCCGAGATCAATCTCTACCAAAAATTTGTGGCATAAATCTCTACACCATTTGAGACTCTACATCATTTGTGACACTCAATATAATTAGTATATATATAAGGATATATATATATATATATCCTTATCCTTATATCCTTATATATATATATATATATATATATATATATATATATATATATATATATATATATATATATATATATATATATATATATAACTATATAATTCTACCAACTTTCTTAGAGATTGATCTCGGCCGCCCATCTCTCGGAGATGGACGGTCCGCATATGCCACTGTAACACCCCAAGCATCCCCCGATTTGGGGGCTTTTAACCGGACCATCGGATTTAGGATTTGATCTAGGCCATCCATAAAAAAATTAATGATATTAAATGCCACCATTTTATTTGGGGTTTTTGATCTCTACCGGCCCATCTCGATCCGGACGCCCACAACAAAAGCCCCAAATTAAATTCCTTTATTTCACGCCGAAAGCAGTAGCTCCAAACTTGGATTTCTTCGTTCCAAACTTGATTTCTTCGCGGAGCGCCATTCGAAGTTTTTCGCTTTGTTGCCGATGGCTCCTCCTTTCCATTCTTAGATCTAAAAGATTCACTCCACTCGCAGCATTGTTGCCAAGCTTACCCATGGTACATTTGCGCTCAAAATTTTGGGTTTTTCTCACATCCGCGCGTGTCATTTCTTTAATGGGCGATTCGCAATGGCAACACATCCGGCCAGGGCCAGGGCATTTTCGCGGTTCTCGCTTTTGCATTAAAAATCAAGCTTGTGGAAATTTTTGCATGCGTGCATTCTTTTCATCCGATGGGTTATGTGCAAGGGAATATTTGGTCCCATCATTAAGCAAGATGGAGCTCCGGTGAACCTTAAGTGGAGAACTAAATGTAGCCTGATCGTGGTAAAAGCTTCCTCAGATACATAGCATTCTCGCCAAAAAATGCATGCCGGAGTTAAATTTCCAATGTCCCGGGCGGCTCGCTACCTAGGTTTTAGCAGTTGATATGGTTCTCGTGTACTCCGTGATCCGCTAAACTCGCCTTGCATCGCTCCATTTTTATGTTTTGCTTCATGCAAAGCAAGCCGCTGCTAATTTAACAAAATCTATAAGAACATGATTTCCATTGCGCACCATTATCTTGCTAATTTGTTACCATTGAGGTGCCGGAAGGAGGAACACGGCTTCTTTTTGCCGGATACCCATTGTTTAATCTTCTTGGAGTTGTTTAGAAGAGCGTGATGGATGCACTCAGATCCGCATGCACACAATACCGGATATTATGCTGTTATTTGATCAGCCTAAAATAGACCGGGTCGGGCCAGGCCGGGATACGCAGACCGGCCTTTTGTGCTCATGCCAACATGGCTTAATGTATCCAAGCCCGGATGATGAGAGTAAAGGCATCTCCGAGATGACAATTGTGGGAGCAACATAGCTTTGTTCATGCACAAGGGAGTGAAGCATGAATATACACAACCCACCATCACGTATGTTTCGCTTTTGCATCTATAACATTTTTCTTCACAAAATAATTGTTTTAACATAACTGGCGCTTGATTTTGAAGGTTTCAAGAAGAATTGCCAAATTCCGGGCTTATCATGTAGATCAAGCGCCAAGCTTCAAATTAAGATGAAGTTTTGTGATTGATTGGCAACCGGGTTAAAAGAGCATTTTTATTTCTCATAGGAGGACAAAAAGTTTTGTCGTGGTTACAAGAGCCTTTTCTTTGACATTGATTGTGTTGTAATTAGAACCATATTAGATGTTACCGCTCACGATTTGTAACCCGCCAGCCTAAATTGATGGAAGAATATGAACTTTTCTCGGTCTCGCTTTTAGGGCGGGTATAAATTCTGGCCTATAACAAAGTAGTCTTTTTCCGTAAAGGAGAACACAAGATCCGTCTGTTTTCGCGGGTACCGCGGGCGATTTTCATATGTGTTTTATGCTTAACTGCCACCGCTAATTGATAAATCACCAAAGATTGGATGTGATCCAGAATGATTATCATATATGGGATAAATGTTGAAGCTCGGCCGGCCAGAAACATTCTAATCTTGCTTACATTATTTCGCGACCGAGAATCACGCTTCCAATTTAGCAAACCCAGTATTGTTGCACTTTTGACTTAATATGGCATGTTCAAAGGTATATGGAAAGAAAGTGTGGGCTATGTTTTTCCTATCGAAAGTGATTATGCTAGATAACCCGCGGTGGGTTGTTGCCTTGTTGTTGGATTAGCAGTTGTTGAAACCCGACCTATTAGGTAGGAGCCGCCAATTATGCCGCAAATGAGTGATGAGGCTGCTAACGCCCATTGTACTTTTGACTATCCATATCGTAATTCCTTTTTTTTTTTCTTCCCTTTGCTGGGAGATAGATTAGCGTATGTTGTTTAATCAAACACTTTTTGTTGTTGCCGCACATGGAGCACAATTCTGAATTTGCTTGTTGCAATGTAAATCAACTCAAAACCTTCCTGACCGCTTTTATTAGTGTAAATTTGCTCCGTGAGGTATGATCTATAGCTGGATCCATTTGTTGATAGCTAGGTTAGGCATTTGTTGAAGGCTTTTCCTTTGATTTTTTTATGCTAATACGTAAAATTGAATCTGGGCTTATGATAAATGATGTAATCGCTTGTGGAAACTAGTTGTTCCCGGTCCGCTAGTAGAACCGGGGTTGTGGCATTATGCGCTTGGATTGTGCTAGTGATATGTAGATCGAATTTTTCGTTTTATGGCAGGGTTGGGCAGGGGTTTATTTTTCATGGAGGTACTGGTCGATTTTGCATTACATCAAGATTTCGGAGCTCTTTCTAGAAAGATCGTTTGATTATGACTGTGTTGTTGCAGGTTAATTCGCTGGTTGTTATTGCAGCCTTACAAAACTATGGCCAGTTAGGAAATTGCAGTGGCTTTGGTTTTTTGAGAAGCTGGTTATAGAGAGAGAAGGATTCTGGGGACACAAAGCAGTCTGACCAAACTATATTGTCAATTCATTGTGAGAAGCTCTTCGTTCACTCTGCTTCTTCTTTCATTCGTCATTAACTGTGATAATGTTTTTCTTCTTTTGCAAAAGAGAATAACTACCCGACATGTGCAAAGATGTATATGTGTCTGTGGTAGATTATTTTGGTCATACGGTGGATCCAATATGCTCATATACACTTCTCGCTCTTTCAGAATTATGTAATCATCCACCTTAAAGTTCTACAGATTCTGCAACCTATTTATCTTTCTGTGGAAGGTCAGACAAGTGCATTTGTTGATCCAGCATTTATTAATCTAGCTTGCTCGTGTTTTAATTTGATTATTTGACAAATTACCGTGAATCGCAAGTATTTGCATGCAAGATAGCAAAGAACTTGTTCCCTAGCAATGGATCCATTCAAGGTCAAAAAATGCGATCAGATATTCATGTTTTTCATCCCTTTAGTAATCCAATCGTATGGATTTATTGTATCTAAGGTTGATGCTACGCGAGATGACCCACGAAGAGGTATGTTTTTTCCCGAGGCAACCTTGTTTCGCTCGTCACCATCATGAATGTACCAATGCAGGGTTGACATGGCGGACCCAATCCTCCCCGTTATTTCTAAGTCGAACGCGTTGTTTGTGGTTATTGCCATGGCAAAAAAAAAAAAGTGGCAAAACAATTTACCGGAAAGTGGGGCAATAACGTGAAGTTTTTGGTAATTTAAGACTTTAAGCTATTAAATTTTGCTCTGTATGCTTTTTAAGCTAATAAATTTTGGTCGAGTATGCTATTTGATCTCTTGCGCTTCTTCACAAGGTCGTTGGAAGTAAAACAGTGAAAAGTTTTCATGTCATTGTTCTCAGGGTTTTCCTTTAAATTTAGGACATTCTAGAAATGATCGTGGAGAAATTTTGAGTCGCTTTAGAGGCCGACATAATGTGCTCAATCGGCCTGCTAGCAATTTCTTTTATTGCTTCGCTTGCTTTTCGATCGCTTGAAGCGATTATAGTCTTTGCATGTAACATTTGCGTATTCTCGACCGTGGTGGCTTGAATCTCATCCATTGGGTTGTAAATTTTATTCCTTGCAAATCATGAAGCTAGAAGCCATTGTTGAGCGTGGCGTAAATCATGCTAGTGGATTGTTTTGCTATTTTCGGGTTTATATTGGTCTGCTTTTGGTGTTATAGGTGCCTCTTGGCTGTGTAATTGTTTGTTGAACCATCATTTGATCTCGCTAGGGTCTTCTTGTGCATTAACTTTGTGTCCGCTTGGTCGATTTTTGCAAAGATAGTCATGAATCCGTGTTTTAGGGGCCATGTCCCTAAAGGAGCTTGCCAAATTTGGGGATTTGCTCATACCGTCCAAATCGCCTTCTGCCTTAGATAATTTGAATCTTCCTTTAAAATAAAATATGTGTTTTGCAAGTTTCATGTCTATTTTGCTTAAGGGAGATAGAATAAATCGCCACCAATAAGATTTGTTGAAAGAGTCAAGATCTTCCGAGCCAAGAAACCAATTTCGCTTTGTGTATGGCGAGGTGTCATCTTAGATCTCGCCTTTGAAACAATCGAAGATCTTCCAAGCGGTTAAGAAAGCCTCATTTTATGACTTACTTCAATGAGTTATTGAGTTTGTCTTGCTTCAGTAACCGATATGCTCATATCCGATATTTAAAGCCTATTCCATGGTCGCCCCACATGTGTTCTCAACCAGGCCAAGATGCAATCAAGGCAAGTCATGAAGATAGTATTCCATCATTTTCCGTAAAACCATATGGCGCTTTATCAAACTTTTCACAAGATCCAATTTCAATGCCCGATGGCTCGGGCAAAGATTCGTGACATGGAAAAAAATGTCGAAAGCATTATTTCCGTGTATTTGTATGCCCATAAAGATGAGATGCACTAAGTTTTGCACTCGCGGCATGATCTATGAAGAGTTAGAAGCGTGCATGGTTAAATGTTTGTATGGGACACATACATGGATTGCCATACTTAGTCTGCCAAAAATGAAACAAAATTAAGCATGTGTTTCTAGTAGAGTTCGGCCTGTAAACCAAAATGAGATATAGCAACTGCAATGTTTGATGTCTTTCAATAAGTGTCATACTTCTCTGGGACATGCAAGAGAATTCAAGTACATTGAGGGAGATTGCCTGCAGCCATGCATGCTTTGCAGAATCGTTAGCGGATTTGCACAGCCCCTTATAATTGCCGGTCAATGGATCATGCGATTTTATGCTATTTTTGCAAGAGCCGTCGTTTATTGGGGATCCCATTCAGTCGATATATCAACATTTTCGTGAGATATACCGATGTGGACTTTCCGTAAAATGATGTCTCAACCAAAATTCTAATTAACAAATTACTATCATAAATATTTTGGGAAATGACAGAGCTCTCATTTAGCCGTGAAGAGGATGAGCTTGGCTGGAGGCCTCAACCCACTTCCGCAGTAAGAAAATTTCTATTGCTTCTTTTTGGGCTTCATTGCATAGTTGTCTCCGAATAACACTCAATCATTTTTGCAGCGATGACTAGTTTGAGTGATGCAAGGATCTACATTAAATTTCACGAAGTTCTTTTCTCTCTTCCGCTTACGCTCAATATTTATATGGATATGGAAAGCCTTCAAACCTCATTCCATAAACGGTTTCTAGGATTCACGTTATATATCTTAAATGCCAAAGATGTGTTCCATATGTATTGCTTCTAACATTTTAGTGTCCGCTTACTCTCACATCTCAGAGAGTTCAATAGGTTTATTGAACTATGCACATGATGGAACCATCGGTTTATTTCGTTGTTACCTTTGGGACAAAGGACGCTTCAGCTTGTGGGAGATTATTAGATGTTGTAAGCAAACATAAAATGTCATAGACAAATATTTCGTGCATGCTAGAGACAACGAACCTTTGTCATCACAATTTGATAGGAGCTGTATTTACAAACATGTGAGTTCCCCTATGCATGTAACTTTGCAACAATTTACCATTTTACTTTGGACATCGTTGTTTTGGAGGTTCTTTGGCATTGAAGATGAGTCTTCAAAGATATTGTTGATTTTTGCTCCTTTTCTTGCTGATTTTTGTGCAATGTCTTAATGTTTGCAAATCCAATGTTTCGTGAACCGCAACAATAGGACGCATCAACAAAGCATGTTCTATAATGTTTTGTAAGATTTTTGCACAAGCTCCAAAATTGTAAGGTCACAAAGATTTTTGGGAATTGCAATGTCATATTCGCGGACCACCAAATCATTGCCTATGACCAAATGTTTGTCGCTTTCAACTTTCGTAAAAAACATGCTCGTAAGTTTTTGCCCGAGGTTATGTTGTGCCTTATTTTGGAATATATTAGCAAAGATGCCCAATCAATGCCATAGTTGCGCTGGAAACCATTTCATCGGTGTAAATATTTTGTTTTATATTTGGCATGTTCATGATGATGAATCATTTTTGCAGCCATAATCGGGTTTGACCTAGATTGTCGCCTTTCTATTTCTTTTGAATGATAACATTACATGAATTGTTTTGCGGTGTGACTTCTCCCGATGAATTTCATTATTACAACTCGATAGGGACTTCAAGATTCTGCATACGCCCTGAATGTTCTTGTCTCTTATTTTCGCTTTTTGTCCTGGGCATACAAAGTATGCCTTTTAACCGCCTTACAAGATATTTAGTGCAAATAAACCCCATGCTTCTTTAAACTCAAGTAAAATGTGGTAAAATATGCGCAAGAATTGCGAAATGTAAGTGCATAAATTAAAATGGACCTTGTTAAAGGACCCTCTACTTTAACATCTTGATTATTGTTCATGCACCTTGGTGTTATTCTCGATATACAATGCCTGACATGTAGCTTTGTTCTTGCCTTGCATTTATAGGAAGTTATTCGAGCAGACACTCCTCATCTCTTATCACTCCTCATCTCTCGGCCGGAGGCGATGCATGCTAAAGGAGATAATCGCATGTAATTGTATATGCTAAAATAAGTATCCGAATTGACTTCATCTTCCAATCTTAGCCGATAAGGCCCGGCTTTCATAGGAAGCTAATTTGGCTTATGGCTTGATGTTGCTTACCAAACAATGTAGATTTTGAAATAAGCAATATAAGATCAATATGCATGTGTGTTCCTGTTCTTCAATTAGTTTAATTATTTGGAGAATCTTTTAGTTAGGTATTTTTATCATTATTATTCCCTGTAATTTGACAATTATATTTTTACAAGAACATTTTTTTCTAGATTCGACTTTTTGGGATTACCTTGAGGGCAGCTTTTGTTAGATACTTTTGATGTGGGCAAACGGGTCGCCTAACACTTTTCCCCGCATGTATGTCTTGCTATCTGCTTTCTCCGCTTTTTGTTGTGAAGCTTATTTGGACTAATGGGCGTAATGAGGCAACGGATGGTCTTGTTGGTGGAGTTCATTACGCCTAGAGTCCCATGCGCTTTAGGAATTGCTACAAGTCGATGGAACATATCAAGGCAAACAATCATTCGGGGTACATATTCTATCCCTAGAAAAAAAAAGGGTTTTTATTTTATTTTGGAAACTTAGGTTGTAGCCGGACTGTAGTTCGTTTCACGAATTCATTCTCGTGATTCTCGATTTTCAATTTTAAGTGGAAGTGAAACCGAATCGACACTTCTCCCCACTGCGTCTTTACAAATGAATGGAGCCCCGGGGTCGTTTTTTCGATGAAGCTTTTCGCCTCATTTTGATGCAGCATCGTAACCCAAATTTTTAAGTAGTGTATGCTATCATCTTGTGTTTCATCGCCAATTCCAGAGAATTTAACTATTTTCACCTCTCTCGTGGAAATCCTCGTGTATGATAGCTATTATACTAGTAGTCTTTGAGACATTTTTGAATCTTTCTCGGTTATTTTGATTAATTTGAGATGAGTCATGCAGTGTTTTATGGAGTTCTCGCTACTGATGTGATATTGGAACAAAGAAACTATGTTTATGAATGTAATATTTCTTCACACTAAGATGATGCATATGGTTCTCCAGACAATTATTTTAGAAGAAAAAATTTGTCCAACTAGTCCGCAGCTTGAAACAATGGTCATTGACAATTTTGGGCACCCTCTTGTGCTTGGCAGTCCCTTTGTTTTGTGTATTTGGAATTTTTGTTGACCGAGCACAATGAGCTTTGATTGTGGCGCTTTGTCATTATCTTCCCCACCATCTTACACTCTAATAATGAATGAAAAATTGTTTCATTGTTAATCAACTGAGAGATGTATGAGCAACTACCGATATTTAGTCGTTTCTAGAATTGTGTAGCTACATCGTTGTTTTGAATACCGCCAAGGTAATTTTTTTTTTTTTTTTTTTTTTTTTTTTTGGGCAACCGAATGAAATGCACGATCCTGGACAATTCCACTCAAAAACATTTTGCAAACTAAAATAATGTTGAAAGATCGGTAATTAACATAAAATCATTTTGCTTTTGGGCCTTGGTTTGCACTCTCCCGATTGGCTCCGGAATATAAAAAGGAGCAAAATACCCTTCCTTGCTTCCTATAAGAATGGTACATCGGATCTAGCATGAGGGTGGCAAGCCGAAAGGCCACAGAAGCCCTCAAATTTCTCAATTGTATACTTTTGTCCTTTAGGGAAGATTTTGACACGAGTGGATGCAAGAAGAGTTGTAACCTAAGCTATTGATCAGGTCTTGAAGGGCGCCTCGAATTTGATAGCTCATTGAGTTGTGCAACCGCTGGAATGAAAGTTAATCCAAGGTAAAAAGTATACACCATCGTGATGGATAAGACTATACCTACTTTAAATGTATTATCATTGCATAAAGTAGGTCCAGCTTGTTGTAATCCGCTTTTGCATAGAACAGAGGTCCTATTCTTTCTTCAAAAGGGAGCCAATTTAGTAGCATATCCTTGTTATCCACCATTCACCCAATTCAAGTAACAATATTTTCTTGAGATGGGTTCAATGATTTTGAACCCGATTTTTTGCATCCAACTCCGTAGAAATGTTGCATGATAATCGTTGGAACCTAGAGCTTT